>CAJVQU020000036.1:0-48114 GCA_911387785.2 Aelia acuminata
AAAATGTGGTTTTTAACATCGACGTTTATAACAAATACAAAAATGTTTTAACATCGACATTTTGGACAAACAACAGCAATATATATGCTCTTAACATCAATGTTTATATCAAATACAAAAATGTTTTAACATCGATGTTTTGGAAAAAAAACATCTATATATGCTTTTAACATCGATGTTTTAACAATAAAAAGTGGGTTTTAACCTCGATGATTGAACAATAAATTGTGGTTTTTAACATTGATGTTTATAACAAATAGAAGAATGTTTTGACATCGATGTTTTGGACAAAAAAATACAATATATATGCTATATATATGGAAAAAAAAACATCGATGTTGAAATCAGTGATGTTTTAACATCGATGTTTTGGTCAAAAACCAATATGTTACAGCATCGATGTTTTAACAATATCTAAGTTGTTTTTAACATCGACGTTTTGGGCAAAAAACGTATATATATATGCTCTTAACATCGATGTTAAAAAAATTGATGTTTTAACAATTAAAGGTGGTTTTTAACATCAATGAAAAAAACAGATATATTATAACATCGATGGTTGAGACAAAAAACAAGAATATATATGCTCTTAACATCGATGTTTTAACAATAAAAAGTGGTTTTTAAAAATAAAAATGTGGGTTTTTAACATCGACGTTTATAACAAATACAAATATGTTTTAACATCGATTTTTGGACAAAACACATCTATATATGATTTTAACATCGATGTTTTAACAATAAAAAGTGGGTTTTAACATTGATGTTTATAACAAATACAAATGTTTTGGCATCATTGTTTCGGAAAAAAAACAACAATATATATGCTCTTATCATCGATGCTTTGAACAAAAAACATCTATATATGCTTTTAACATCGATGTTTTAACAATTAAATGTGGGTTTTAACCTCGATATTTTAACAATAAAATGTGGTTTTTAACATTGATGTTTATAACAAATACAAAAATGTTATGACATCGATGTTTTGTTCAAAAACAAATATGTTTCAGCATCGATGTTTTAACAATATCTAAGTTGTTTTTAACTTTGATGTTTTGGGCCAAAAACGTCAATATATATGCTCTTAACATCGATGTTAAAAAGATTGATGTTTTAACAATTAAAGGTAGTTTAAAACATCAATGAAAAAAGGAGATATGTTATAACATCGATGTTTTGGGCAAATCACATCAATATATATGCTCTTAACATCGATGGATAAAACATCGAGGTCTTAACAATATCCAAGTTGTTTTTAACATCGATGTTTTGGGCAAATCACATCAATATATATGCTCTTAACATCGATGTTTTAACAATAAAAAGTGGTTTTTAACATCAAAGATAAAAACAGATGTGTTATAACATCGATGTTTAGGACAAAAACCATGAATTTATATATGCTCTTAACATCGATGTTTTAACAATAAAAAGTATGTTTTAACCTCGATGTTTTAACAATAAAATGAGGTTTTTAACATTGATGTTTATAACAAATACAAAAATGTTTTGACATCTATGTTTTGGACAAAAAACAAAAATATATATGCTTTTAACATTGATGTTTATAACAAATACAAAAATGTTTTGACATCGATGTTTTTGACAAAAAACATACATATATATGCTTTTAACATCGATGTTTTAAAAATAAAAGTGGGTTTTAACCTCCATGTTTTAACAATAAAATGTGGTTTTTAACATTGATGTTCATAACAAATACAAGAATGTTTTGGACAAAAAACAACAATAAATATGCTATACATATAAAAAAAAAAAAACATCGATGTTGAAATCAGTGATGTTTTAACATCGATGTTTTGGTCAAAAACCAATATGTTTCAGCATCGATGTTTTAACAATATCTAAGTTATTTTTAACTTCGATGTTTTGGGCCAAAAACGTCAATATATATGCTCTTAACATCGATGTTAAAAAGATTGATGTTTTAACAATTAAAGGTGGTTTATAACATCAATGAAAAAAAGAGATATGTTATAACATCGATGTTTGGGACAAAAAACATGAATATATATATGCTCTTAACATCGATGTTAAAAACATCGAGGTCTTAACAATATCCAAGTTGTTTTTAACATCGATGTTTTAGGCAAAACACATCAATATATATGCTCTTAACATCGATGTTTTAACAATAAAAAGTGGTTTTTAACATCAAAGATAAAAACAGATGTGTTATAACATCGATGTTTTGAAAAAAAAATCTATATATGCTTTCAACATCGATGTATTAACAATAAAAAGTGGGTTTTAACCTCGATGATTGAACAATAAATTGTGGTTTTTAACATTGATGTTTATAACAAATACAAGAATGTTTTGACATCGATGTTTTGGACAAAAAACAACAATATATATGCTATATATATGGAAAAAAAAAACATCGATGTTGAAATCAGTGATGTTTTAACATCGATGTTTTGGTCAAAAACCAATATGTTACAGCATCGATGTTTTAACAATATCTAAGTTATTTTTAACATCGACGTTTTGGGCAAAAAACGTATATATATATGCTCTTAACATCGATGTTAAAAAAATTGATGTTTTAACAATTAAAGGTGGTTTTTAACATCAATGAAAAAAACAGATATGTTATAACATCGATGGTTGAGACAAAAAACAAGAATATATATGCTCTTAACATCGATGTTTTAACAATAAAAAGTGGTTTTAAAAATAAAATGTGGTTTTTAACATCGACGTTTATAACAAATACAAATATGTTTTAACATCGATTTTTTGGACAAAACACATCTATATATGCTTTTAACATCGATGTTTTAACAATAAAAAGTGGGTTTTAACCTCGATGATTGAACAATAAATTGTGGTTTTTAACATTGATGTTTATAACAAATACAAGAATGTTTTGGACAAAAAACAACAATATATATGCTATATATATGGAAAAAAAAACATCGATGTTGAAATCAGTGATGTTTTAACATCGATGTTTTGGTCAAAAACCAATATGTTACAGCATCGATGTTTTAACAATATCTAAGTTGTTTTTAACATCGACGTTTTGGGCAAAAAACGTATAATTATATGCTCTTAACATCGATGTTAAAAAAATTGATGTTTTAACAATTAAAGGTGGTTTTTAACAACAATGAAAAAAACAGATATGTTATAACATCGATGTTTGAGACAAAAAACAAGAATATATATACTCTTAACATCGATGTTTTAACAGTAAAAAGTGGTTTTTAAGATAAAATATAAAAATAGATATGTTATAACATCGAAGTTTAGAACAAAAAACATGAATATATATATGCTCTTAACATCGATGTTTTTACAATAAAAAGTGGTTTTAACAATGAAATGTGGTTTTTAACATAGACGTTTATAACAAATACAAAAATGTTTTAACATCGAAGTTTTGGACAAAAAACAGCAATATATATATGCTCTTAACATCGATGTTTTAACATTAAAAAGTGGTTTTAACAATAAAATGTGGTTTTTAACATCGACGTTTATAACAAATACAAAAATGTTTTAACATCGACATTTTGGACAAACAACAGCAATATATATGCTCTTAACATCAATGTTTATATCAAATACAAAAATGTTTTAACATCGATGTTTTGGAAAAAAAACATCTATATATGCTTTTAACATCGATGCTTTGGACAAAAACAAATATGTTTCAGCATCGGTGTTTTAACAATATCTAAGTTGTTTTTAACATCAATGAAAAAAACAGATATGTTATAACATCGATGCTTGAGACAAAAAACAAGAATATATATGCTCTTAACATCGATGTTTTAACAATAAAAAGTGGTTTTTAACATAAAATATAAAAATAGATATGTTATAACATCGAAGTTTAGAACAAAAAACATGAATCTATATATGCTTTCAACATCGATGTTTTAACAATAAAAAGTGGGTTTAAACCTTGATGTTTTAACAATAAAATGTGGTTTTTATATTGATGTTCATAAAAAATACAAATGTTTTGGCATCAATGTTTTGGACAAAAAACAACAATATATATGCTCTTATCATCGATGCTTTGGACAAAAACAAATATGTTTCAGCATCGGTGTTTTAACAATATCTAAGTTGTTTTTAACATCAATGAAAAAAACAGATATGTTATAACATCGATGCTTGAGACAAAAAACAAGAATATATATGCTCTTAACATCGATGTTTTAACAATAAAAAGTGGTTTTTAACATAAAATATAAAAATAGATATGTTATAACATCGAAGTTTAGAACAAAAAACATGATATATATATGCTCTTAACATCGATGTTTCGAAAGTGAATTTTAATAATGAAAAAGTGGGTTTTAACCTCCATGTTTTAACAATAAAATGTGGTTTTTAACATTGATGTTTATAACATGTTTTGGACAAAAAACAACAATAAATATGCTATACATATGGAAAAAAAAAACATCGATGTTGAAATCAGTGATGTTTTAAAATCGATGTTTTGGTCAAAAAACAATATGTTTTAACATCGATGTTTTAACAATATCTAAGTTGTTTTTAACATCGACGATTTGGGCAAAAAACGTATAATTATATGCTCTTAACATCGATGTTAAAAAAATTGATGTTTTAACAATTAAAGGTGTTTTTAACAACAATGAAAAAAACAGATATCTTATAACATCGATGTTTGAGACAAAAAACAAGAATATATATACTCTTAACATCGATGTTTTAACAGTAAAAAGTGGTTTTTGAGATAAAATATAAAAATAGATATGTTATAACATCGAAGTTTAGAACAAAAAATATGAATATATATATGCTCTTAACATCGATGTTTTTACAATAAAAAGTGGTTTTAACAATAAAATGTGGTTTTTAACATCAATGAAAAAAACAGATATGTTATAACATCGATGGTTGAGACAAAAAACAAGAATATATATGCTCTTAACATCGATGTTTTAACAATAAAAAGTGTTTTTAAAAATAGAATGTGGTTTTTAACATCGACGTTTATAACAAATACAAATATGTTTTAACATCGATTTTTTGGACAAAACACATCTATATATGCTTATAACATCGATGTTTTAACAATAAAAAGTGGGTTTTAACCTTGATGATTTAACAATAAACTGTGGTTTTTAACATTGATGTTTATAACAAATACAAATGTTTTGGCATCAGTGTTTTGGACATAAAAAAACGATATATTTGCTATTAACATCGATGGTTATAACAAATACAAAAATGTTTTGACAGCTATGTATTTGACAAAAAACATCTATATATGCTTTTAACATCGATGTTTTAACTATAAAAAGTGGGTTTTAACCTCGATGTTTTAACAATAAAATGAGGTTTTTAACATTGATGTTTATAACAAATACAAAAATATTTTGACATCGATGTTTTGGACAAAAAACAGCAATATATATGCTCTTAACATCGATGTTTATATAAAATACAAAAATGTTTTAACATCGATGTTTTGGACAAAAAACATCTATATATGCTTTTAACATCGATGTTTTAACTATAAAAAGTGGGTTTTAACCTTGATGATTTAACAATAAATTGTGGTTTTTAACATTGATGTTTATAACAAATACAAAAATGTTTTGACATCAATGTTTTGACAAAAAACATCTATATATGCTTTTAACATCGATGTTTTAAAAATAAAAAGTGGGTTTTAACCTTGATGTTTTAACAATAAAATGTGGTTTTTAACATTGATGTTTATAAAAAAAAACAAAGTTTTGGCATCATTGTTTCGGACAAAAAACAACAATATATATGCTCTTATCATCGATGCTTTGGACAAAAACAGATATGTTTCAACATCGAATTTTTAACAATATCTAAGTTGTTTTTAACATCGACGTTTAAGGCAAAAAACGTATATATACATATGCTCTCAACATCAATGTTAAAAATATTGATTTTTTAACAATTAAAGGTGGTTTTTAACATCAATGAAAAAAACAGATATGTTATAATATCGATGTTTGAGACAAAAAACAAGAATATCTATGCTCTTAACATCGATGTTTTAACAATAAAATGTGGTTTTTAACATAAAAGATAAAAACAGATATGTTATAACATCGAAGTTTAGAACAAAAAACATGAATATAAATATGCTCTTAACATCGATGTTTTAACAATAAAAAGTTGTTTTAACAATAAAATGTGGTTTTTAACATCGACGTTTATAACAAATACAAAAACGTTTAGACATCGATGTTTTGGACAAAAAACAGCAATATATATATGCTCTTATCATCGATGTTTTAATATAAAAAGTGGTTTTAACAATAAAATGTGGTTTTAACATCGACGTTTATAACAAATACAAAAATGTTTTGACATCGACATTTTGGACAAAAAACAGCAATATATATGCTCTTAACATCGATGTTTATATCAAATAGAAAAATGTTTTAAAATCGATGTTTTGGACAAAAAACATCTACATATGCTTTTAACATCGATGTTTTAACAATAAAAATTGGGTTTTAACCTCGATGATTGAACAATAAATTGTGGTTTTTAACATTGATGTTTATAACAAATACAAGAATGTTTTGGACAAAAAAATACAATAAATATGCTATATTATGGATATTATATGGACAATATATGCTACATATGGAAAAAAAAAACAATCGATGTTGAAATCAGTGATGTTTTAACATCGATGTTTTGGTCAAAAACCAATATGTTTCAGCATCGATGTTTTAACAATATCTAAGTTGTTTTTAACATCGACGTTCATAACAAATACAAATATGTTTTAACATCGATTTTTTTGACAAAACACATCTATATATGCTTTTAACATCGATGTTTTAACAATAAAAAGTGGGTTTTAACCTTGATGTTTTAACAATAAAATGTGGTTTTTAACATTGATGTTTTTAACAAATACAAATGTTTTGACATCGATGTTTTGGACAAAAAACCAACAATATATATGCTCTTAACATCGAATTTTGGTCAAAAACAAATATGTTATAACATCGATGTTTATATCAAATACAAAAATGTTTTAACATCGATATTCATAACTAATACAAAAATGTTTTGGACATAAAAAAACAATATATTTGCTATTAACATCGATGGTTATAACAAATACAAAAATGTTTTGACAGCTTAGTATTTGACAAAAAACATCTATATATGCTTTTAACATCGATGTTTTAAAAATAAAAAGTGGGTTTTAACCTCCATGTTTTAACAATAAAATGTGGTTTTTAACATTGATGTTTATAACAAATATAAAAATGTTTTGACATCGATGTTTTGAACAAAAAACTGCAATATATATGCTCTTAACATCGATGTTTATATCAAATACAAAAGTGTTTTAAGATCGATGTTTTGGACAAAAAACAAGAATATATATGCTCTTAACATCGATGTTTTAACAATAAAAAGTGGTTTTTAACATAAAATATAAAAATAGATATGTTATAACATCGAAGTTTAGAACAAAAAACATGATATATATATATGCTCATAACATCGATGTTTTGAATGTGAATTTTAATAATGAAAAAGTGGGTTTTAACCTCCATGTTTTAACAATAAAATGTGGTTTTTAACATTGATGTTTATAACAAATACAAGAATGTTTTGGACAAAAAACAACAATAAATATGCTATACATATGGAAAAAAAAAAACATCGATGTTGAAATCAGTGATGTTTTAACATCGATGTTTTGGTCAAAAACCAATATGTTACAGCATCGATGTTTTAACAATATCTAAGTTGTTTTTAACATCGACGTTTTGGGCAAAAAACGTATATATATATGCTCTTAACATCGATGTTAAAAAAATTGATGTTTTAACAATTAAAGGTGGTTTTTAACATCAATGAAAAAAACAGATATGTTATAACATCGATGGTTGAGACAAAAAACAAGAATATATATGCTCTTAACATCGATGTTTTAACAATAAAAAGTGGTTTTAAAAATAAAATGTGGTTTTTAACATCAACGTTTATAACAAATACAAATATGTTTTAACATCGATTTTTTGGACAAAACACATCTATATATGCTTTTAACATCGATGTTTTAACAATAAAAAGTAGGTTTTAACCTCGATGTTTTAACAATAAAATCAGGTTTTTAACATTGATGTTTATAACAAATACAAATGTTTTGGCATCATTGTTTCGGGAAAAAAACAACAATATATATGCTTTTAACATTGATGTTTATAACAAATACAAAAATGTTTTGACATCGATGTTTTTGACAAAAAACATACATATATATGCTTTTAACATCGATGTTTTAAAAATAAAAGTGGGTTTTAACCTCCATGTTTTAACAATAAAATGTGGTTTTTAACATTAATGTTTATAACAAATACAAGAATGTTTTGGACAAAAAACAACAATAAATATGCTATACATATGGAAAAAAAAAAACATCGATGTTGAAATCAGTGATGTTTTAACATCGATGTTTTGGTCAAAAACCAATATGTTTCAGCATCGATGTTTTAACAATATCTAAGTTGTTTTTAACTTCGATGTTTTAGGCAAAACACATCAATATATATGCTCTTAACATCGATGTTTTAACAATAAAAAGTTTAACATCAAAATTAAAAACAGATGTGTTATGACATCGATGTTTAGGACAAAATACATGAATCTATATATGCTTTCAACATCGATGTTTTAACAATAAAAAGTGGGTTTAAACCTTGATGTTTTAACAATAAAATGTGGTTTTTATCATTGATGTTCATAAAAAATAAAAATGTTTTGGCATCATTGTTTCGGACAAAAAACAAAAATATATATGCTCTTATCATCGATGCTTTGGACAAAAACAAATATGTTTGAGCATCGGTGTTTTAACAATATCTAAGTTGTTTTTAACATCAATGAAAAAAACAGATATGTTATAACATCGATGCTTGAGACAAAAAACAAGAATATATATGCTCTTAACATCGATGTTTTAACAATAAAAAGTGGTTTTTAACATAAAATATAAAAATAGATATGTTATAACATCGAAGTTTAGAACAAAAAACATGATATATATATGCTCTTAACATCGATGTTTTGAAAGTGAATTTTAATAATAAAAAAGTGGGTTTTAACCTCCATGTTTTAACAATAAAATGTGGTTTTTAACATTGATGTTTATAACAAATACAAGAATGTTTTGGTCAAAAAACAACAATAAATATGCTCTACATATGGAAAAAAAAAACATCGATGTTGAAATCAGTGATGTTTTAACATCGATGTTGAAATCAGTGATGTTTTAATATCGATGTTGAAATCAGTGATGTTTTAACATCGATGTTTTTGTCAAAAACCAATATGTTTCAGCATCGATGTTTTAACAATATCTAAGTTGTTTTTAACATCGACGTTTTGGGCAAAAAACGTATAATTATATGCTCTTAACATCGATGTTAAAAAAATTGATGTTTTAACAATTAAAGGTGGTTTTTAACAACAATGAAAAAAACAGATATGTTATAACATCGATGTTTGAGACAAAAAACAAGAATATATATACTCTTAACATCGATGTTTTAACAGTAAAAAGTGGTTTTTAAGATAAAATATAAAAACAGATATGTTATAACATCGAAGCTTAGAACAAAAAACATGAATATATATATATGCTCTTAACATCGATGTTTTAACAATAAAAAGTGGTTTTAACAATAAAATGTGGTTTTTAACATCGACGTTTATAACAAATACAAAAATGTTTTAACATCGAAGTTTTGGACAAAAAACAGCAATATATATATGCTCTTAACATCGATGTTTTAACAATAAAAAGTGGTTTTAACAATAAAATGTGGTTTTTAACATCGACGTTTATAACAAATACAAAAATGTTTTAACATCGAAGTTTTGGACAAAAAACAGCAATATATATATGCTCTTAACATCGATGTTTTAACAATAAAAAGTGGTTTTAACAATAAAATGTGGTTTTTAACATCGACGTTTATAACAAATACAAAAATGTTTTGACATCGACATTTTGGACAAAAAACAGCAATATATATGCTCTTAACATCAATGTTTATATCAAATACAAAAATGTTTTAACATCGATGTTTTGGAAAAAAAACATCTATATATGCTTTTAACATCGATGTTTTAACAATAAAAAGTGGGTTTTAACCTCGATGACTGAACAATAAATTGTGGTTTTTAACATTGATGTTTATAACAAATACAAGAATGTTTTGGACAAAAAACAACAATATATATGCTATATATATGGAAAAAAATCATCGATGTTGAAATCAGTGATGTTTTAACATCGATGTTTTGGTCAAAAACCAATATGTTACAGCATCGATGTTTTAACAATATCTAAGTTGTTTTTAACATCGACGTTTAGGGCAAAAAACGTATATATATATGCTCTTAACATCGATGTTAAAAAAATTGATGTTTTATCAATTAAAGGTGGTTTTTAACATCAATGAAAAAAACAGATATGTTATAACATCGATGGTTGAGACAAAAAACAAGAATATATATGCTCTTAACATCGATGTTTTAACAATATCTAAGTTGTTTTTAACATCGACGTTTATAACAAATACAAATATGTTTTAACATCGATTTTTTGGACAAAACACATCTATATATGCTTTTAACATCGATAAAACTATGTATATCATAAATTTATCTAACATTGTTTACCAATTTCTTATTTTTTATAATTTTGTTACTATTACTATACTACCTTTTTCAACACTCGAATTTCTTTTCTTTTATCTTTTTTTGTGTTCACTTTATTTCACTTGCACCACATTGCACTGTGAGTTCAGTGCAGGCTTCAGCACACTGCTCGAACAGCTATATCCTGAATCCTGGGGTAGGAGATAAGGGCATAAATTCAACAACATATAACAATCCAAGAATTCTCTTGTATATCAACAGAATCAATGTGTCATGATCATCTATTTAATAAACTATACAATAATCAAAAAAAAAAAAAAAAAATATATATATATATATATATATATATACATATATATAATACATACTTAGCGGAATTATGTACATGCAATTACTTTCTTTCTTCTATCGATAAATAAATTAAATCGCAAATTTTTAACGTAACAATATAAATCATAAAAAAATAGCAGCTAGCTCTAATTATCTTAATATCTATCTAATAAATACATACATAAAGATGACTAACTATTCACATGCAGCTACAATCCCTTAACTTGATATCCATCTAATAAAACACATTATTTATTTTATATAAATTGTAATAACACTGCTATGCTACTTATTCTTGTTTATTCATTTTCCACCTCAATATTCTATAGTTACTCCTTTTCTGATATATACATTGTTCAGTCTCAAGCCTCGTGGCATTCTACTCTGCGACGCTGCTCTCATATCTTTGGCTTGGTCTGCAAGGTGGTTCCTCCAGAGTTGGTTTGCTCGCACAGATCGTGAGTACTCCTCTCCAATTTCATCCGATCAGCCCAGGAAGTTGGTGAGCGTGACTCAAGCCCGACTAGACTCCGATCTCCATTATATTTACTTACAACATCAAAATGATCAGTTCGCCGATTAACTCGAAAATCATTCTATGCCTATACTGTACATAGTAAATATATCAGATAAAGACTACATGCCTATTAATGATAAATATACATAAATAAACTAACCAGCTCTACATACCAAACTACCTGGAACCAGCTCTTGTTAGTTTGACATCCAGCTAATAATTATATACATCAACATAACTGACTAAATAGATGCCACTAGCTCTAATAATTTTTGTAGCCATCCAATAAAAATATATATACTTACAATTAGCTTTACACAGGTAGCCAGCTCTAATCATTTTGATATCCCCCTAATAAATAGCATATCACTAACTATGTACATGCAGCTAGCTCTAATTACCTTAATATCTATCTAATAAATACATACATAAAGATGACTAACTATTCACATTCAGCTACATTCCCTTAACTTGATATCCATCTAATAAATAAATATATAAATATAACTTACTATACTCATGCAGCTGGAGGGGGTACTATATTAAATAAACTTTGTCTTACGGTCACGTGTTTTTTTTATTTACTTAAGAACGGCCCTAACTATTTTGATCAGACTGGGTATGTATATGCCCGGTATATGTATTACATTATGTATATATATGCCAGCGAAGCGGCAGTCGAAATTTCAACAAAATTAATCGATTGGAAGGGGTACTTTATTTAATGAATTTTCTCCACATTTACGTGTTTTTTTTTAATTACACAAAAACGGCCTAAACGAATTTGATCAAATTGAGTATTTGATGTATATATATGCCCGCTATGCGACAGCCGAAATTTCATTAAAATTGATCAATTGGAGGGAGTACTTTATTAGATAAACTTTGTCTTATGTTCTCGTGTTTTTTTAATTTACTCAAAAACGGCCTTAACGATTTTGATCAAACTAAGTATTTGATGTTTGTATGTTTGTCCGCGGTACGACAGCAGCATTTTCATCAAAATTGAACAATTGGAGGGGTACTATATTAAATAAACTTTGATGACGTGTTTTTTTTTTTATTTACTCAAAAACGGCCTTAACGATTTTGGTCAGACTGGGTATTTGATATATGTATATGCCCGCGAAGAGACAGCCGAAATTTCTTCAAAGTCGATCAATTTGTAGGGGTATATACTTTGCCTTATATTCACGTGTTTTTTTTTTTTTATTTACTCAAATACGGCCTCCAATACGTAATTCCTTTCGATGAATTTTTGACTAAATTTATTACCTAAGTACTATGAATTATATCCTTTGTAATAAAATATTACTCAGAAAATAAATTGCTAAACACTGTTGCTTCAATATTAGTGGCGTAGCATTTATGATATTAATCATTTTCATGGCTGCCAAATTTTTGTTGAGGGGACTTTCATACAATGAGGTTGTTTTCTGGGTGTTATCAAGTTTTTATTGATGTATGAACCTCCGGAAAAGCCTCAATAATTGCAGAAACAAAATTAAAAACCGATAATAGTAATCCGGATAGCATAACAGAAGTGTCACCCATGAAGAATCGGCACAAGATCTCCGACAAGATATTCGAAAGTGACTGAGTGTATCCGGAAGAAGACAGAGGTATATTGTTAAGTCAACGGAAAATGAGCTTTTCCAGGCATTATTGTATTCATGTTTAGTGGGCATAGCGAGTGGCTACGATTTTAAATTTAAACGAACCTTCGAAAACGAAGAAGTCTTAAATTCTGCATTAAAACGGTTATCAATACTCAGTCTTTCTGGGAATTCCACGAATTTTGTGGTCTTATGATTATGGTGTCCAAAGGTCGATTAGATCTAAATTAAGAAGGTTTACTGTTATCGGTGAATATATATATCTATCTAATATTCATGCTAATATCGCTCCAGAAAACGATTATTGTAGATTATTTAAAGCTATTGTTGAAAAATTAGTTAAGGTTATGTATAGGTTTGTTCCAACAAGCACTTAAAACACATCGATGACCAACAGATTACTCATGTTCTCCCCCCACTCTTTTGATTCTGAATTTGATTGGTTGGTTTTCCCATTTGATTCATCCAGCAGTAAGACAATACTGAGATTTGTTAGTTTACAATTAGTTTTAATAGCTTGTTGAAGCATACCTTATGTTACATATGCCACATGTATTTCAAATAAGTAAACATTTTGAGTGATAATTAAATAATTATTTTCAAGTTTTTTCCCGATAACTTCTTAAATAAATTAGGAACCCAAAAAGGTTTCAATGGGACCACCTTGGGAAAATACTCTACAAGATACAAAAGGTTTCATTCCAATTGGTCCATCCATCTCTGAGTAATCGGTGAACATACATAGAAAAAAAAAAAAAAACACAAAAAAAAAAGTCACATACGTATCGAATAGAGTAACCTCCTCTTTCGTTCGAAGTCGGTTAAAAACATAATTGTTTCTGCAGAAAACATCAATATTAAAACAACATCGATGTTTTTAAAAAAGCTCTTTTTAACATTGATGTTTTTAAAAAAGCTCTTTTTAACATCGATGTTTTTAAAAAAGCTCTTTTTAACATCGATAGTTTTGACAAAAACAAAAAATGTTTTAACATCAATGTTTTGGACAAAAAAACATCCATATATATGCTCTTAATCTCATTGATGTTAAAACATATTAGTTTTTGTCAAAAACATCGATGTTAAAAACAACTTTTTATTGTTAAAACATCAATGATTTTAACATCGATGTTCAGAGCATATATATTGATGTTTTTTGTCCAAAACAAACAACAAACACAATTTTTTTTAAAACATCGATGTTTAATAAATGTGGTAGGTAACATCGATGTTTTAACAATAAAAATTGGTTTTTAACATCGATGTTTATAACAAATGCAAAAATGTTTTCACAATGTTGAGTTGAACAAAAAACAACAATATATATGCTCTTAAAATCGATGTTTTGGACAAAAACAAATATGTTTTAACAATAACCAAGTTCTTTTTAACATTGATGTTATTTACAAAAACTAATATGCTCTTAACATCAATGATTTATCTATCACAAAGTTGTATTTAACATCGATGTTTTTTTCCAAACCATCGATGCTAACAGCATATGTATTGTTGTTTGTCCAAAACATCGATGTAAAACATTTTTGTATTTATCCAAAACATCGATGTTAAAATGTATTTGTTTTTGTCATAACATTGATTTTAAAAACAACTTTTTTTAAAACATCGATGTTTAATAAATGTGGTAGGTAACATCGATGTTTTAACAATAAAAATTGGTTTTTAACATCGATGTTTATAACAAATGCAAAAATGTTTTCACAATGATGAGTTGAACAAAAAACAACAATATATATGCTCTTAACACGTTAACTGCGACGAGGGGTCATTTGACCCCTTGCGGTGGCTTCCTTTACTGCGAGCCATTGAACGTGTATTTATCGTTAACTGCGATGCTTGTCACGCATCCTGTTTTAATATTTTTCAGATTTTTTTTTTTTTTTTATAATGCACTACTTAATACTACTTATATATCGAAAAAAAATTTAAGGGGTCGCTTGACCCCTTGTCGCTTTATAGTTTAAATGTTTTCCTTAATGCGGCAAGGGGTCAAATGACCCCTTGGTCTTTTAATGCTCATTACACTTCATCTCACTATTGTTTTAGCATATTATATCAAATATTAATGAATATGTAAATAAAATATACTTTTTCTATTTCCGTAAATGTTTGAAAGCGGTGAAAGTGACAGTAATTTTCCGTGAATCACATTTATCTAAGAGTGAATCACAGATTCACCTTCCTTTCTTGTTCTTCGACTGATTCTACTTAGTATTTTTGACACCTGAGCTCTCATTTATTTGTCTCGGTTCAGTAAATAATTTCGATACGTATTCACGTGGTAAGAAACTTGCCGATTTAGCCCTTTCATAGCGGAATTCAACTTCAAGCAAAGATGAAGGAACTAGTTCAAGTTTTGAAGATAGTTATGATTCATATAAGGAAGAAATGTTCGGGCTGTTATGAAAAGCTAAGAACAGCTATGAGCAGTGCAGAAGCCCAAAAAAAGGTGAAGAAGGTCCGGACATACTATGACGACTGTGCCGACAACCGTCTCTTTGCTTGCAGTGCTTCAATGATAAACATTATAAAATGTAGTTTTCACGTGTTATTTTTTTTAATAATTTAATTTGTAATAATTAGGTTTATTTTTTTAAATACACAAAAGCTACACCTATGTTCATTTATTTCTAATAAAAACATAGGTTTGGTTTTATTTTTGATATCTGAATTCTTCCTTTCATGAATTATATATGCTGACAATTAAGTAAATTAAAACCATATAGTAAACATTTTATGATTGAACGTAAAAGGAAAGAAAAAAATTACTGTTAGTATAACACAGATGTTGTGGAAAAAATAAGTAATAAAAAAATATATTCAGAAGCAACAGAATTCAACGCTGCTTCTGTTACGAATTCTAGTACGTCAGGTATTTGTAAAAAAAATGGATTTCATGGAGTCATTACGAAATTGATGATGTATCTTTAGAAGAAGTAGAGAGAGCCTTAAAAAAGATGAAAAATGGTAGGTCACCAGGACCTGGTAATCTGAGGATTGAGCTCATCAAAGCTGGACCAGTTGAACTGAGGGAAGGATTAGCAGAGATCCTATACAACATGCATGAAAACAGGTAAAGTACCAAAGGATTGGTTAATGGGAGACATTATACCTATCCACAAAAAAGGGAAGAAGAACATGTGTGTGAATAACCGAGGTATCACAGTGACAAGCAGTATCGGAAGACTCTATGGTCGAGTCCTGAAAGAAAGACTCGAAGAAGAGTATTCAGATCAGATGGCTGAAGAACAGGCGGGCTTTAGATGTGGAAGATCGTGTAGTGACCACATTTTTACCCTTACTCAGTTGGTACAAAAGAGGATAGCATATGATCTCGAAACCCACTTAACATTTGTCGACCTACAAAAAGCATACGACAGTATTCTATTAAAGAGACTGTGGGAAGCATTGGAAGGAGCTAGAATAAACAGAGGTCTTATAAAAGCTTGTACTTTTGAGCAGAATCAAGAGTGAAAATTGGAACAACACTCACGGAGCCATTCCCAATCTCTAAGGGATTGAAGCAGGGATGTTGCCTCTTCCCAACACTTTTCAATATCTATATTGAACAGGCACTGAAATCCTGGAAACAGAGGTGCCGAGGTATGGGCATTGAGATTGGTAATGATGTCCTCTTTACTCTTCAATTTGCAGATGACCAAGTTGTCATATCTTCAGATGAATATGATATGGAATTCATGATGAGGAGGCTCATTGAAGCATATAAAGAATGGGGTTTAGTAATAGATAGTGACAAAACGGAATACATGGCGGTTAACTCTTCTGTTTCTTCTCCCTCCTTCGGATAGAGGATTGGACGATCCCTCAAAGTTCTGATTTCAAGTACCTTGGTGTCACCATAGACTGCTATGACACAGTAGAAAGGGACATTGAAAAGAAAATCACCATAGCAAAGAAAATTATTGGTATATTAAATGGCATATTGTGGAACAAAAAAGTGTCTCTCAACATAAAGAAAAGAAGGTACATTCTTTCCTCATTGCCACAACTTTGTACGGGGCAGAGTCATGGACAGTGACTAAGACCCATGCAAACAAATTAATGGCCCTGGAGATAGACTATTGGAGAAGGAGCTGTGCCATATCCAGGCTGCAAAAGGTACAAAACCAGGTGATAAGGAATAAAGTGGGGGCAGAATTGAACATCCTCAACGACATCAGTGAAAGAAGACTGATGTGGTATGGGCATGTTTTGCGAATGGACGAAGCACGTTGGCCCCTTCGATTGCTAAGATATGTCCCTGAGAAGCGTCGAAAACGTGAAGACTACGCAAAGAGTGGATAGAAGATGTGAGAGACAGAACAGAGACAGGAACGTCTGGAGAAATTCTGTGATGAGGACCGGAATGTGACATTTGTTGCAAAATCCGAAATAAAAAAATCTTTACATCTTACTTCCTCGCACTGATATTTTTCTTTTAATTTAGTATTTGTCCTGTCATTATGTTAGATTTTAACAATTTTGTCCACTGTTTGTGTAGTGGATAGAAGATGTGAGAGAGGACATGGCTGCCAGAGGCCTCACTGAGGAGGACAGCAGAGACAGGGGATATTCAGTGATGAAGACCGGAATGTAACATTTGTTGCAAAATCCGAAATAAAAAAAAAAATAGAGAGATATACTGTATTGAGAAGTAGTGCTGCCATACTTTATAGAGTTGCTAATATCACAGCATATCAATCAATCAATGTGGACATTACATTACTTTTGATGTTGCATATCTGGTCTTCTTTCCTTGTTTTTTTCTTTCTTTTTTTAACTAATCCCTACTGTCATTAGGGGTTGGATTAAAATTATTTGGGTATTTTTAAGAAACAAATAATAATCTTAATTCTATCACAAAACTTACTCTTAGTTTGCATATAGATATCAAATTGCATGAGATGATATCATTTATTATCTCTACTATACTATATGTTTGTAACCTCCTTGTTCTAATGTTTTATACAATGTTACCTTACTATTTATTTAAACATGTGTTCATATAATGTCAATTAAAGCCTTCAATTCTAAAATGTATCTTATTTCAATTTAATTGACATTTTATATATATATATATATATATATATATATATATATATATATATATCTGTCTTTTATCGAAAGTTTATGACTACAAAGTGCTAGTACATACACATACAATACAATCGAAGAAATGAACAAATTCCTAGAACTAGCTAGACTCGATGTAGAACCGACATCTACTAACGCCACGGATGAATGGACGCACTGGTTCAAAACATTTTCTAACTTTGGAAGTGTCCAGCTCGAAACGTTGCTTGTAAATTCTGTTCTAAACTTGGTCACTATGCTAAGGTGTGCTTGGGGAAGCAGAGAAAAGTTTCGCACAACTCTTCAATAACAACAGCTGCTATTAGTAAACAATCATTTGTCGCATCCGTTCCTTCTTGCCTCTTTAAATCTGTCATTCGCGTACTTGTTGAGCCGAAATGGACGCATTAGTTGATACTGGGTGTTCAGAGAGCTTCATTAGTTCTAAGGCTGTCAAGAGTAATAACTTTAAAGTTCAACCTACAATAAGCAATATTGCAATGGCTTCAACATCTCACCGGTCTACTGTCAAATAATGCTGCGTATGCTCACTCGATATTCTCGGCCATGGATATGAATCAGTAAAGCTACTAGTCCTCCCGGAGCTATGTGCTGATGTTATTGTCGGCCATGACGTCCTTCAAAATCATTCCAGTCTCGAAGTAAAATTTGGTGGGGAAAAAGATCCTATAAAAATATGCTCTGTTTCTGCAGCTTAAGTGACTCCAGCTCGTCTGTTCTCTCATCTCACCCCCAATATCAAGCCTATTGCTGTAAAATCTCGAAAGCATTCGAGATAGGATTACATTTTTAAATACATATAAAAAATGAAATACAAAAGCTCCAGGAGGAAGGAGTAATCGAACCTAGTCAGTCACCTTGGAGAGCTCAAGGTCTTGTGATTCGCAACGAGAATCATAGGAAGCGAATGGTGGTTGACTATTCCCAAACAATAAACAGATTCACACAACTAGATGCATATCCGCTCCCTCGTATAGATGAATTAGTCAACCGAGTGGCATTTTGGAATTATTTCAGCACCATAGATTTGAAAAGCGCATATCACCAGATTCCTATTCCAGTCGAAGATAGACATTACACAGCATTCGTGGCTGTGGGTAAACTTTGGCAGTCTTGCAGAATCTCTTTTGGCGATTCTAATTCTTCTAACGAACGGTGTTGCTGCTTTTCAAAGAAAAATTGATGAGATAAGGGAAATAGAAAAACTGGAAAATACAGAAGCTTACCTGGATGATGTAACTATCGGAGGAAAAAATAAAAAAGAACACGACAGACACCTCGAGCGCTTCATGGCTGCGGTTACGTAAGTATAAATTAACTATTAATAAAGAAAAGTCTAAATTTTGTCAAACTTCAATCAAAATTCTTGGTTATTTGATTGAAAATAATACTGTAAGACCAAACCCCGACAGAATCGAGTCACTGCTTAAAATTCCAGTCCCGACAAACAGCCAAGCTTTGAAGCGAACAGTAGGACTTTTTCTCATTTTTCCAAATGGGTAAGGTCTTTTTCTGAGAAAATTCACCCACTGAGCTCAACAAGCCGTTTCCCATTGTCTCCTGAAGCTATCAGCGCTTTTGAAACTCTAAAATCAGATTGCAAACGCCACCATGACGCCTGTACTTGATGATGTTCCATTTATTGTAGAAACAGACGCCTCTGAAGTAGCTATTGGAGCTATTCTCTCACAAAACTCCAAGCCTGTCGCCTTTTTCTCTCGAACATTGTCCACTTCAGAGCGTAAACATTCGTCAATTGAAAAAGAGGCCCAAGCTATGGTAGAGGCCATTCGTTACTGGAGGCAATATCTCGTTGCCCGGCACTTCACTGTTTTAACCGATCAGAAATCGGTTTCTTACATGTTCAGCCCAACCATGACTTCCAAAATAAAAAACGATAAAATAATGCGTTGGCGTTTGGAATTATCTAATTATTCCTTCGACATTATTTATCGACCTGGGCTTGCGAATACTGCTGCTGACGCGATCTCCCGCTACTGCTCTTCTTCCTACAGCCTGAGTAATCTTCAAGACCTCCATAGCAAACTTTGTCACCCAGGTGTGACAAGGATGAACCATTGGGTCAGGAGTAAGAACCTTCCCTATTCTGTTGAAGAAATCAGGCGCATTACATCCACTTGTAATGTCTGCAATCGGGTCAAGCCCAGATTTACCAAGTTTGAAGGCACATTAATAAAAGCCACACAGCCGTTTGAAAGACTGAGTGTAGATTTCAAAGGTCCACTACCTTCCAAAACTAGGAACAAATATATTCTAACAATTGTGGATGAGTACAGCCGATTCCCGTTTGCGTTCCCGTGTCCTGATATGACATCATCCACTGTCATCAAATGTTTAAAGAATATCTTCAGTGTGTTCGGTACGCCAAGCTACATTCATTCTGATAGGGGTGCGTCTCTGATATCCCTTGAAGTGAAGAATTTCTTGGAGTGCCTTGCGTAGCGACCAGCAGGACAACACCGTACAATCCAGGAGGATGGCCAATGTGAGCGTTACAACGGTATTATTTGGCAAACTGCTATGCTTGCTGTTCACTCAAGAGGCCTAAGTGAAGCTCATTGGGAGATAGTGCTTGACGATGCTCTTTATTCTATCAGGTCTCTATTATGCACAGCTACTAACTCCACTCCACACGAAAGACTTTTTAATTATCAAAGAAAATCACCTAATGGAGTATCCCTACCGACTTGGCTTATGAATTCTGGGAAGGCTCTCCTAAGATCCTCTAGCCGAAGAAGCAAGTACGATCCATTAGTTGAAGAGGTCGAACTCCTTGAAGCTAACCCCTCGTATGCACATATTCGATTTCCAGACGGACGTGAAGATACAGTATCCCTCAGAAATATAGCTCCTGCAGGGACGGAGGTAAGAGCAGTTCATCCGTCAAAGCAAGATTCAAACCTTAATGAAAGTCAACCCAACTTCGCTATTCAAGAGGAACTGACCCATGCTATAAGAAACAGCGAAGGACAGGAGGTGGCTGAAACATCTCTTCGAAGTTCTACTGAGCCTGAGACTGAAGTACAATCTCTTCGAAGATTCAGCAGACTCAAGACCCGACCTGGATACCTGAATGATTATGTTACTTCTGCTATTTCTTAGGGGGGGATGAATGAGATGATATCATTTATTATCTCTACTATACTATATGTTTGTAACCTCCTTGTTCTAATGTTTTATACAATGTTACCTTACTATTTAGTTAAACATGTGTTCATATAATGTCAATTAAAGCCTTCAATTCTAAAAGGTATCTTATTTCAGGTGGATAACACCCAAAGAGTCGGGTATTATGCTCTCGGCCAAAATCCTTATATCACCTATATCTACAACTAGGTTGCAGTTTTTTCAAATCATTTTAAAAAAATAGTTTGAAATTTATAAAAAATGCATAGAATTTTCTCCGTTTATTGGTTAAATTAAGGGTTAAAATATTAAGAAGATTGAACATATTATCAATAGTAGAGTATTTTTTTTTTTTGAAACCAGCCTGGTATTCGCTTAGTACATTAAGTTTTATTTACCCATTCGGCCAGTCTTAGTTTAATGAGCCCTGTAAATACTTCCAGTATACTATTGTTGGATGCTATTCCTTTATTTTTTTAACGTTACTAACATCACCTTCTTTATGTATTCTTGCATATCAGTGCTACTTATTTTGACCGCATTCCTAACCATTTACTCTCCATTCGAATTTTGCTTTTGGGAGCTTGTAAAACCTTAGAGATCAACAAAAGGATATGATACTCAGCAACTAAACTCACCCTTTACACTCACACAAGGTATCATCGAAAACTTCAGTTAAAAAATCAATTCTAAAAAAAGTTTTTAATAAAAATAAAAAGTTATTCGATAAAAACCTATAATTTTTCCAAGATCTCCGAACCATTTACTGTAAAAAGGTACACTATTTGGAACATCTGGTTCTGAAAAAGTATTTCCTGACTCCGAAACATCTAGATTAAGAAGTAAAGAATCTTCTACATTAATTATAATACTAGTTGAATTACATTGCTCTACATTGCCTGATTTCTCAGGATTCATAATAGAGGAATATGAAAATTCTTTGCTATTAGCTCCTAAATTCTTAATACTACTGAGGTGTGAATCAAGTGGGGCACTGCGACTATTTATAGTGGCTAGATCATCAAAACGCGTTTGAACACTCGGAAGAGTATCGTGTATATTTATATTATCAAATTTATACTTGTCTACCATCTGAATGTATATACAACCTACTTTTTTAAGAAGCTGGAATTTTAATTTAGTATTTGCCACCATTGCTTTTGATTCATGTTGATAAAAATCAAGAAATTCTGGATCTACAGGTATATTAACTTCTGAGCTTATAAATTTATCATCTGATAGAACATAAGTACCATAGGATTGGTCTCTTTCTACAGACCTTATTACAGGCCCCTAGGACGTAATGTATAAAATACTACGGCTTTCAACATTTGAATAAAAAAGGAATCATGACATTTTAAGTTTCCTTTTTTATCTGTTATAGCGATAATATTATATAGCGATACCCAACTTCTTTGGTTCTTTCTCAGACATACACTTCATAATCCGTCATAAGCTTAGGTAATGGGTCTATGCTCCAATTATGATAAGCTAACAATTGATGCAGTATCGTCTTTTGTTAGATTAATTAGTGTTAGATTAATTAGATTACCCTTCTTTTTTAGTTTTCTCGGTATATCTCGGTTTTTTTAAATTCTTCTAAGGGACCAATAACATTTTTTCTGCTAAAACCCTTGCTTTAATTTCTTCCTCTATTTTGTTTTCTGCCTTTGTAAGTGTACCGAAATATTTAAATATTTCACTTCCCTCAAAGCGGCAGCCTCTTCTCCTAAAAAATTCTCTGACTGAGACTATTCTTGATGTGACCATGTATTTTATATTCGCTTAATTTATAATAAACCCTACTTAGCTCCCTCATTACAGTCTACATATGCCTCAATGAGTGAATCTTCCGTGTAAGCGGGGAATTGTGTCTTGGTATTATAGATATACCCTTCGGCCTTTGCTTTTGCTGCTCTCGTACTCTTCTTCAACATCATATTAAACAACGTTTGGGATTGAGGGTCTCCTAATTTAATTCCTTTGCGGATTGCAAAGTATAAAAATAGACTCTGACCCTGCACTATACCTCTACAGTTTCTTAAGGTTGTGCTAATCCATGTAAGGCTCTCCTAGAAACCTCAGTTTCTCATTAAGATATTGCCTGTCGTCAGCCTAGTTAAAGCCTATCAGCGGGCGATATAGCTAATGTTTATCTATATATTTAAATATAGATATTTACATTAAATAACGTAACAGATATACCCTAGATATAACCTTATAATAGATGTATATATATGTAATGCTCTTATGCTTCAATAAATAACTTTAAGCCGTATTTATCCCTAAAAGGTATATTTATTAAACATTAATCACAAAATATTTAACATTAAACAAAAACAAAACATTTAACAATTATCACAAAACAAAATAGTAAACATTAATTACAAAACAAACAATTAAACATATATAATTACAAATATAATCTTACCTAAAAGGTAAATCGGTTTTTAAAGTTTATTAATTATCTTCAATCACAATACTACAATCTGAATCTACTATAAAAACAAAAGCAATCAAAACATATGTTCTTAATTAATATAACCATAAACAAGGCTTTCTAAATAAAAGTAAATATTCACTTTTACATCTCCCCCCCTCGAAAGGGTAAAAGTTTGCTACTATGAACGAAATCAGCTTGTGAACGCCTTCGTCCATAATTAATTTCATAAATTTTTGAAGATACCCTACGTCTGATTTTGAATGGTCCTGAACGTAAAGGATCCAATTTTTTCAGGTTTAATCGGTTACCTGTTTCTAGATAAACCAAGTCACCAACTTCGAAATCGTAGTCTTTCTTGTTCTTGTCTGATCTTGTTTTATTGAGAAAATGGTGGGCTTCTGAATTTTGAAAGGCTCGATGCCTATCTGCTTCTAAATCTGGCGGAGGATTCAGAGATGGAGGGGTAATTAATGATTGTTTTCCAGTAAGTAGATAAAGTGGTGAAAACTTAGTCACACTGTGAGTTGTACGATTATATTCTTCCGTACATTCTGCAGCTAACTTGGGCCATGGTAGGTGTGGTTTTTCTCTAATCTTACAACGAATGCGGTTGACTAGTGTTTGGTTTAAGTGTTCGTTTAAACCATTTGAGAATGGACAATCTACTGCTGTAAGGATCAATGTAATATTCATTTGTTGAAGAAAAGTTTTGAAATTCTTGGATTTCATTCCAGGGTATTGGTCTGCGAGAAGGATTTTTACTCTATGTCTTTCGAAAATTGGACGTAAGAATTCAATCAAGTCTTGCGTTGTCTGACCTCTAGAAGCGTAGGTATATGCAAATCGAGTGAAGTGATCCACCAAAAGGTGCAGATAACGTTTAGGTGATCTATTTCCTGCAAAGCCTCCAATTGTATCCAGAGACATAATCTCATAAGGCTCTTTGGCTGGGCCTAATTGAGATAAGTAACCAATTTGTCGAGCTCTTCTCGATTTGTTCTTTTTGCAAGTTTCACACTTATCACAGAATTCTCTAATGTGCTTGTCCATATTTTTGAAGTAGTAGAAAGGTCGTATCATAGCTGCTATGTGACCTACTCCTATATGTCCATAGTACATGTGAATTTTCTTAATCAATGATAAGCCAAACTCCATTGAAACAAATATGCGTTCTCTCCCTCTTATCTTTTTAAAAATTAAATCACCTTTCTTGAAAACATTTTTGACGGAAATGATTTCGTTTTGATTATCTTCCTGATCATGTTTCAACTCATCCATTCTTATTAAGTTCACTATTTGAAGTACATCATCATTGTTTTCAAAACTTTCTAATACTGGATTTCTTGAAAGAGCGTCTGCTTCTTGATTTGATTTTCCTGGGGAATAACGTAATGTGAAATCATATTGAGATAGGTAGTATACTAATTCCCCCAACTCCTCATCTGTTCTAGCTTTGATTTTTAGATTTTCTAAGGGTTTATGATCCGAAATTACTTGGAACTTATGGCCTAATAACCAATGTTGCCAATAACGGATTGCTTCTCTTATTGCTAAACATTCGAGATAAATTGCTTTTTTCTTTGCCTGCCCAGAAGTGAATTTCTTGGAGAAATATGCCACTGGGAGCAATTCACCATTATCTTGAATCTGTTTTAAAACGGCGCCGACACCAAGGGTACTGGCGTCAGTAAAAAGAAAAGTGGTCTTATTAGGATCAAATATTGACAAAATCGGGCTCTGGCATAAGTATTGCTTTATGATAGTAAAAGTTTTATCACATTCATCTGTCCACTGAAATTCAGTATTGTTTCGCAAAAGGTTATGGATTGGTTCAAGCATTCTTGTGTAATCTGGAATGTATTTGTGATAAAAATTTATTTTCCCCAAAAATTGACGGACATTTTTCTTATTTTGAGGTTTTGGAAAGTCCCTAATTGATTTCAGGTTATCATGGTGTGGTCTAACTGTGTTATTTTCTATTATATGGCCCAAATACTTTACAGAAGACTGTGCGAAATTGCATTTTGATAGCTTCAATCTAAACCCCTCTAATCTAATTGCTTCCATAAGTTTGTCAAGGTGATGTAGGTGTTCATCAAAACTCTGAGAAAATATCAAGATGTCATCAATATAATTCAAGCAAAAATTATGACATCCACAACGGCGAATTGTATTAGCTAGAATACGTTGGAAAATTGCAGGTGAAATTTTGAGACCAAAAGGCAGCCTCTTCCATTGGTAATGACCATTTTGCGTTACAAATGCTATCTTATGGCGATCCTTTTCTCTTACAGGGATAGACCAAAATGCAGAACTAATATCCAAAACTGAATACCATTTACAGTTTCGTGTTTTAACAATTATGTCCTCAATCCTTGGAAACGGTTGCGATTCTGGAACTAAAATTTTGTTGAGATCCCGGAAATCAATACATAACCTCGATCTTCTGTTGTCTTCTTTCTTGAATGCCAATGTTACAGGTGCTGCAAATGGGGAATGCGATTCTTCTATCAATCCTGCTTCCAGTAACTTGCTGATTTGTGTTTCTATTTCCTGATTGTCTGGGATTGAACACCTGTAAGGTTTTTTCGAAATATATTTATTTTCCAAAAGTTTTATATGTGCTTCATGATTTGTTACTTCGCCAACGTCATATCTGTGCTTCGCAAATATTGATAAATTTTTAGTTATCACAAAGGAAAGTTTTTTCTTTTTTTCTTGATCTAAATGATTCAATTTATCTGAAAAATCTAAAGTTTCTTTTCCATTATTATCTCTATCTAATAAGTTGGTTTCTTTTAAATTTTCTATTGTATTTTCATTGACACGTTGCAAAATGTTTAAATTTTCATCTTGTATCAAACGAAATTTCTGTATAGAGTCCAAACCCAATAATACATCATATGAAAAATTGTCATTCTTAATTACATAAGCTTCTATTTCTTCTTCTACTTTGTGAATTTTTATAGGTATCTTTATCGTATTAAAACTCTTTTGCACACCACTAATTGTTTTAAATATTTGTTCATTTTCCAACATTTTATCTTTAATATCATCTATGATTTTATGATTTATGAGTGTTATGTTAGATCCACTGTCATAAACTCCAGTAACTTTATTCTTGTTAACTGTGATATTTAATCGAATTAGTGGTGTGTACTTACGTTTTTTTCCTCATTTTGGACCTCATTTGAATTAACTTGTTTGCCTTTGGAGTTAAGTTTATTCCAGCATATTTCAGGTGAATGATAACGGCCTGAGAAACCCTTAAGCTCACATATTCTACAGGGTCGTTTTTCAGTGTACTTTCTGATCTCAGAGTGACTTGCATCGCTTTTGGTTGAACTAGGTATTTTCCTTGTGTCCACTTTTATCAACTTTAGATAAGCTTGATTATATCTACATAACTCATTCATCAACTGTTCCGTTGTTTGAATTTCCTCTTTGTCAAGACAATCTTGAATGTGAAATGGAAGTCCTACAACAATATGATTAATACGGGACCTAGCCGACATAACTGGTTCCGTTTCTAAGAGCAGTCGTTCTTTTTTCAAAGCATAATCTAATAAAGATCCGTTTATATATTTGTAATTATAGGCATAATGAACGCTACGCCAACTCTTGTCACTATAGGTTTGTTCGCGCCAACCCGCGAACACATTTTAAATTACTTATGATTGTAATGACCCCTGGTGGCCAGGTAGGCAATCAGACAGTAGGAGTCAAGAGACATTACTGGGCAGCCACATCTATAGGGCCAGCACAGCCCTCAGCCTTAAGAAGAGTTTTCTTCATCAACTCATGTCCGGCTAAGGACAGACAAGGGGACTGAGATGGCAGGAAGAAGAGCAGGCATCACTTGTAATGGACTTATAATATCACAGGGGCAAGCAAGTCCAACATTTAATTTCATTTCTTGTATGTATTCATTTTATTCAATTCATGCATTATACCATAAATAGCAAAACCTAAAAATAGAAGATGAAAAACTGTTTTTATTGTATAAAATAAATATTTCACTTTACAAAGTATGCAATGACCTTTGAACTGAGCCAACCCCATCATGTAATACAGTCCACTAAAATGAGTCATTTCATTTTTATACCAGTAAATTATAATTAATGGTGGGCAGACCGGGAAAGCCGATGCCCATCATTAAACAAATGGTCCTCCGGGCCGGATTATTGGCAACACATATAAAATAAAATTGGTAAAATATAACATGCAATATCAGTAACCTAATAAACAGCATTACAATTTTGTTAAGGCAACTTAGTCATCATTAAATTGATATGTCAATGATAATCAATGTCATAATCATTATAATCAAAATGATATATGTCAATGCATACATCTCATATACAGCAATAAGCAAGTATCAATCTTAACTGTAGTTAAACATTGTTAGAATGTTCTTAGCAAACCTAAGAGTTTATTTTATATAAATATTTTCAGGTGATATATGTATATCTTTTCAGGTGTTTTATAGGCATAGTTTTATAAAACAATACAAATGCTTGTTGCATGTATTAATAAACAGTAATCGCCCAGCATCAGATAAACATTTTGTTTATTAAAGATATAAAGCATATTTAATTATTTATTCAATGTTCAATGCTGGCATTCATATTGCATTCAAATGTTTTATCAATGCATTTCTAACAGTTAGTTTAAAATATCTATTGCATTCCAGTTTACAATCATATTATATTGAAATGCTTTCAATCATTTCATTTTCATCTTTTCATTTTAATATAATTTAATAGTTTTCTAAAATAAGAAATGCTGAACATTCATTTTAAAATGATAGTTGTATTGCTGAAATTATTTAATTTTTATAAGTCTATATTAACATTTCTCTTTAATTGTAGTTATTGCAATAAGGCCAAGTCAAGCCATTTCAGTAAATAACCTAACTTAATTTTACCTTTTCTTTTTTTTGCCTGTCTTGCTACAATGTTTCATTATAATTGTCATTCAAATTTGATTTAAATGTTCTACATAAATACTCCTTGCATTTATCTTGTTTACTTACTTTTATTTCATTTATATCAAATCTTTAGGAAATGATTGTCTAAAATAATAGATTGAAATTGCAAAAAAACACATTCAACAAACTTATGTTATTGAAACAATTATTTTGGATCAGAGGCAAAATAACAAAATGCTCATTCATAAATTAACTTCTTTATTACAACTTATATTTTAATTCAAACCCTTTGCCTTCCCTTAAATTTATTCACTTATTTTTGCATTTCATTCATAAAAAAAAGTTAGGTCTCTGGAAAAATAATTGTTAAGAATAATGGGTTGATATCAAAAACTAATTTTTTTATAACTTTATTGTATTATTTTAATGTGTCACTTAACCACTGTAAACTGTTCACCTTAAATAGTTTACTCAATCAAATAACAAATTTAAACTCCAAATCAAGCATTCTACTGAACTTATAAACATTCTATCTTTTGATAGCATTACAATTAATAGTGATCACAAACACATCAATCATTTATTTCAGATATCCTTTAAAGGATAGCATATTATTCAATCAACTACTCCAGACTAACTCAAGCTAACTTAGCCCCATTGCCATGCGGTACTGGCTAGGTTATACCGCTGTTATTGCCCATAGAGATACAAACTCTTCAACTACAAAGAACATCATTGAGATCTCATTCAAGTTAGGCAATAATTTTTTTTCACATGTTCACTACATACAGGGGTATCATTCTCAATTAGCACTAATAAACACATATCATTTCTTTAACTTTAAATAACAACTTCGTTGCTTATCTCATTTTAAAATTTTGGCATCATTTTCAATTGACAATATCAATTAGAAATTATTTTCTTTGAAGTTAAACATTAACTTCGCAGCATGTCCTCACTAATTACATGGGTACCAAACTCAACAGGATAAATATTTAGAGATCAATTTATTGAAGTTAAACAATTACTTCAATCCTTGTGGTATCACAAATATGAAGCCCACTCATTAATAATCTCATCATTATTATTTTTTCATTTACTGAAATTCTGTATACCTCCTCTCTAATAGCAGCATCTATGCGTCCTCAATTGACCGTGCTCTATTTATTTTAGTAAAAGCACACATTGCGTCAATCATTGACCGTGCTTATTCATTACTTATCATTTTCGCCATCGATAGGAATATATCAGAAGCACACTGCGTCAATCATTGACCGTGCTTATTCATTACTGATCTTTTTCTCCATCGATTGGCACTTATTAGGAGCAAACTGCGTCAAACAGTGACCATGCTTACTAATAAATAATCATTTTGCCATCTATTGGTACTCATATTCACATAAGCACCAACAGGGTCAAGCATCGGCCGTGCTTATTTATAATTGATGATTTTCGCCATCTATTTGCACTATCATCAATACCATTTGGTTATCAAGCCTATTTATTGTTTACATGTACCCCTTTTGATTGGTTTTATTTTGCCCAGTGGGTGACATGATCTCTATTGCCATTCCTTTAGTTATTATTAAAATTCAGATAGTTGATTTCTACTTGCTGCTCCTGAACTCATGTTTATTCCACGCTAACATCATGATGAGCTTTCATCGACACCAGGATCTGCACCAACACTTGTGCATCCCCGGTGTAGCATTACACCAAGGCACACTTGTGCTCAACCTCTCTCTTCATTATATCATAATTTATGTGTTGTGCTCCTGCAACATTTCATTTTGTGTCGCCCTCTCTCCTCTACTGCCTTCTCCTGCCATCCTCGCCCTTGACTCAATTCATTATGATGAAAAACTCATCAGCAAACATTGATATTCAAGCTCAATCACTGGAGCGAAAACTGAGCCGTCTTCGCCGCGACATAATCGGCACTGCTGATGTCGGTAAAAATGCCATCGCTGACATCAGCCTAAGATATTTCTTTGAGGCCACTTTAGAAACAGCCATCACTGAATGGCATAAGTTTAAAGGATACTTTTACATGCTTGTACAGCTCAAGCAAGGTCAAGGGGTTACCTTTCCAAACGACCATTGGAAATCAATCTACGAAGAGCTTCTGAAGGAGATCTCAACCTCACTAGGTTATCTCGCACAGCTTCAGAAAGTAGATGAGACACCTCAACAAGCTGGTCAACACAAGTTGGCCCATGAAAACAATAGCCTCTGCGCTGCTTCTGACGCTAGCAAAGCGTATCCGCTGAAAACAACTCAGCATACATCTACAGATGTGTCAAAATCACCTTCTTATAGCAATCATAAAAGTGGCCCTCAAATCACTCTTCCTACCATCATCTCGGAGTCTCTTGTTTCAGGAGGTAGCATATATCCAGCTGCCGCAGCTGAGGACCCATTGAAGAGTCTTCAGTCTTCAAATCAGGACAATATTCCAGGATCACCAGGCCTCACTAACAATCTATCACCGCAGATGACTCATCAGAATCACAATGAAGATGCAAAACCACCACAAGGTGAAAAGCTGGCTGGAAACTGTTTTTCAAGAGCCTCAAGTCACGCAGATGCTCATCCTACTCAAAGCTCTGGAAAAAGATTTTCTCAGGCTCGGTCTTCAAAGCCGCAACATGCAGCTGCACAAGCACTTCAAACTGCAATGACAAGCCCTAGCGAAACATCAAGGCGCAAGGTTTCTCCCAAGCCAAATGTTTTCGAAGGATCTCAAAAGGATGAGGCTAGAAAATCAGATGGAAGCAACAATGCCAAGACATCTCCACCTTTTAACACATTAAAGCAGCCTGCATCTTCAAGCACTCGCAAGGAAAATTTGCCCACAACACCGGCTATCTGCAAAGTCACTTCTAACGATTTCCTGCAAACCAAAGCCATTTCAGGAAATAAGGGATCGACATTCAAGCAACCTGCTATGATCCATAATTCAAAATTCAAGAAGGATTCACAACAGGTAGTGAGCTATCTCTCATTTTCTAAAACCAATTGTTCATCTCAAATTCTTGCTCAATTCATTAAAACCCAATTGAGTTCAAATCCTCCTTCCAATCACCTTGATTTAAATGAAAATAAACCTATCCCTCAGGTTTTTTCTGCCACACCTAGTTCATTTACTATCGCACTACCAAGTTCATGCCACTCAAAGGTAAACTTACATACCCCTAGACACAACATGACACTCGTCAATCTTGGGGTAAAACATTCTCCCAACTTTTCTAACAGCTGGGCATTTTCTAGGTGGGCGGCGGGTAGAATACTATCCTATCCAAACCATTGTCGTCGTCATCGACCACTGCATTTCGATATGCGTATCGAAAAGGGTTGCGAACCCAATTGGAAAAGGAGGCGCAAGCCCTCCATTTTCCTTTTGGCATGCTTCTCGAAGGAGAGAAGTACTGCTATTTTTTTTAATTTAAGTAACAGAACCTTTTATTTTCTCATTGAATTTCCTAATTTTTCTTTTCTTTTCAAAGGAGACACCTTTATTTATTTTCTTTATCAGCTATTGTATTAACCTTTTACTTTACTCACATTTTTAATTAATCTTCCATTTTTTTTGCCACTCTTCACTCAAAACATACAGCATTGCTTTTCATTACCCACAAACTCGGTCACCACCTCAGTTTACTTTATTTTTAATTTTAAATTTGAGCACAAATTTAAGGTGGGCGGTTTGTTCGCGCCAACCCGCGAACACATTTTAAATTACTTATGATTGTAATGACCCCTGGTGGCCAGGTAGGCAATCAGACAGTAGGAGTCAAGAGACATTACTGGGCAGCCACATCTATAGGGCCAGCACAGCCCTCAGCCTTAAGAAGAGTTTTCTTCATCAACTCATGTCCGGCTAAGGACAGACAAGGGGACTGAGATGGCAGGAAGAAGAGCAGGCATCACTTATAATGGACTTATAATATCACAGGGGCAAGCAAGTCCAACATTTAATTTCATTTCTTGTATGTATTCATTTTATTCAATTCATGCATTATACCATAAATAGCAAAACCTAAAAATAGAAGATGAAAAACTGTTTTTATTGTATAAAATAAATATTTCACTTTACAAAGTATGCAATGACCTTTGAACTGAGCCAACCCCATCATGTAATACAGTCCACTAAAATGAGTCATTTCATTTTTATACCAGTAAATTATAATTAATGGTGGGCAGACCGGGAAAGCCGATGCCCATCATTAAACAGGTTTGTAAAAATGATGTTTTCCACTCATTCCATTTACCTTGTAACGTCAGTTTACATAATGTTGAGCTGTACCAGTCTAAAGCATTGTCTATTAAAAATAAACGCAACACTTCTATTTTTTGTTCATCAGTTTTTATTTCATGCCTCTCACACTCTTTTTCAAAAAAATCCATCCATTCTATAGAGTTCTCTTTACCTTTAAATTTTTCTAAAATAAATTGGTCGTGTAACCTGGAAATATTTTTATGTTTATTTTCAATAGACTCTAACCTCTCACTAAGTTTTTCAATTATCTGCAGTAGTTGTAACTGACTTCCCACATCTGTCTTAGTTTCAGCTTTAGATATGGAAGGTTTTTCATTGTCTATTAACTCTTCTAAATAATAATTTTTAAAAACACAATTATAATGTTCGTCGAAATATAGAGGGAACATTTCAGATGATAATGTAAGCTTAATATTACGATACTGACCTTCTTTTGTAAATGATTTGCAAGCATTCTTAACACATGGTATTTTAAATAATTCAGGATGAAATTCCGAATGTTGATACTGTTCAGGAAAAACATATGTTGTTTCAAGATGCATAAGTCTTATTGAAATAACCATAGCTACCATATTTTCAGTCTCAGTAATATTACTTCTAATGTGAACTTGAACTTTTGCTGAATCCATTTTTCAACTTCAGTAAAACCGATTTGTAATGCTCTTATGCTTCAATAAATAACTTTAAGCCGTATTTATCCCTAAAAGGTATATTTATTAAACATTAATCACAAAATATTTAACATTAAACAAAAACAAAACATTTAACAATTATCACAAAACAAAATAGTAAACATTAATTACAAAACAAACAATTAAACATATATAATTACAAATATAATCTTACCTAAAAGGTAAATCGGTTTTTAAAGTTTATTAATTATCTTCAATCACAATACTACAATCTGAATCTACTATAAAAACAAAAGCAATCAAAACATATGTTCTTAATTAATATAACCATAAACAAGGCTTTCTAAATAAAAGTAAATATTCACTTTTACATATATATATATATATATATATATATATATATATATATATATATATATATTAACTAGCATTCCCTGTCGCTGCTTCGCCCGCGAGCCTTTAAAATCACTTCTGTTATCATTCTTGGTATTGATTTAATATAATATGTTAACTGATGTTAAGGAGATTTAGTAGAATCGGAGCTTCCGGGAGGTGGAATGTTGGAAGGGGAAGCTGCCGGCTCGGTAGAAGAGAGGGAGGTGCGCAATGGAGAGTTCACTAAAACAGCCGAAATAAAAAATTGCTTATTCATCATGAAAGCTTTATTTTTCGGCTTTAAAACGTGGTTTTCGACGCCCCATAAGAGCTTACGAGTTAAACTCTTCGTATCAAGATCTTGAAAATGAGTCCAAATTAGATATTGTTTCCCGAAGTGCAAAAATAGGTGTCCGTTAGAGTTAAACGACAATTTCGCCATTTAAATCCCTTTGGGGTCACATTTTTGAAATTCCTTTGTTAGTTGTTATCTACATCGCGTTTAAAATCTAAATTCCGAACTTTTTTTAGCTGATTTTAATTGGTCTTTCCGTGTTGCATTGCTGTACCTGACATGTCGCCTTTTAACTTGCTTCTTCTCCGCAGAAAGTTGCGGTAGTAGAGCTTCACACACGCCAAAATGGCCATTACATAGCGTACCAGCAAAACGTAGTCTTTTCGAGGGATTAGAATTATGGCCAAATACCGCATAAAGCTCATCATTGCGATATACAACAAAAATGTAAGGAAACAATTCTCCAGCTGCCGTTTAGTTCCACAAATCTGGCATGGGTTGAATGCTGAGACATTTGAGTGTAATAACTACTGAAATCAGAATTATTGTTACCGTAATCATTTTGAGTAAACGCAGGAAATTTGTCCCAATTTGGATGACATGTTGTACTACAATTTGCCGAAATTGACATTTTTCTTGAGAATTCTCGATAATATATGATAGAGATCGAAATAAACACGCACCGTCCCCGATCATGGGAATCACGGTGTGCATAATTTGATTACCACTAATATTTAAATAATCAGTAGCCATATTCTATGTGAATGTCTATTTTAATGATATCGTCTATTTAATACATCAAAAAAAAAAATAACATATGGGTAAAATCTCAAAAATAGGTGTCCGTAAGAGTTAAACGACAATTTCGCCATTTAAACCCCTTAGAGGTTACATTTTTGAAATTCCTTTCTTAGCGTTTACCTAAAATCTAAATTCTGAACTTAAAATTTCTATCATTAGTAGTTTTTGCTCTGCATTGATTCTATCAGTCAGGACAAAGCCTCTTAAATATATGGAGAAGAGATCGAAATAAACACGCACCATCCCCAATCATGGGAATCACAGTGTGCATAATTTCATTACCACTAATATTTAAATAATCAGTAGCCATATTTTATGTAAATGTCTATTTTAATAATATTGTAACATTAAATCGATATTCAAATAAAAAACATATGGTTTAATATCTCAACAATTGATTTCCGTTAGAGTTAAACGACATTTTCGCCATTTAAGCCCCTTAGGGGTTACATTTTTGAAATTCACTTCTTAGTGGTTACCTATATCGCGTTTAAAATCTAAATTCCGAACTTCAAGTTTCTATCATTAGTAGTTTTTGCTCTGCGTTGATTCTGTCAGTCAGGACAAAGCCTCTTATATATATAGAGATTGATATACCCTTCGGCCTTTGCTTTTGTTGCTCTCATAATGTTCTTCAACATCATATTAAATAACACTTGTGATTGAGGGTCTCCTTGTTTGATTCCTTTGTGGATTGCAAAGTATAAAAATATACTCTGACCCTGCACTATACCTCTACTGTTTCTTAAGGTTGTAATAATCCTCGTAAGGCTGTCGTAGAAACCTCAGTTTCTCATAAAGCTACTGCCTGTCGTCAGCCTGGTTGAAGTCTATCAGCAGGCGATATAGCTAATGTAAATATACATATTTACGTTAAATAACGTTCTCTTCGTTAAACTTCTCCTACACATTAACAAAACAAAATAAAAAATTTCAATATTAAGAAAAAAAAAAATTTCATTTAAAAATTATTTAATAAATATTAAATTAAATATCTATCTATTACCAATAAGATCACTTAGTCGGGCCCCACTTAGTTGAGTGCCATTTTGTTAAGTTAAAAAAAAAGTGGTTTTAAATAAATAAAATAATTGTAACAAAAGAAATGGTAACTCAGTGGAGACGGACGGTTTCCTAAATGTCTAATGACTACAAGTAAATAAATTGAAACTTCTCTACAAGAGAAGAGAAAGTGATAAGCAGCTCCCAATCTCCCATTTGCCTTCTCCCTGTGATAAGGTTCTGGAGCATCTGATCCTAATCTGAATACAACCGTTTCTTAAAATGGCAAGCCACCCACGACAATATGGCTCTATAAAAGGAAAGGAAACCGCTAATGCTGTGATGAAAATACGCGCAAATGTTAACTGGGAGGGGAGCGATAAGTCATGTTGCTGCTCTTTAACATATCCTCTGCTTTTGACGTTTAGTGGCCAAGCGTCTTCCTGCAGCTGCATAAGTACGAAGCTCACAGCAAGTTATGTGCCCGCGTTAGGCACAGAGGCATCAATTGAGGGAGGCTGCCGCAGGGATCATTCCTTGGACCGACTCTTTGGATTGATGAGTTGCTGAGATTGCTTGAGGAAGAGCAGTTCCCTGTCGTGGCCTACGTTGACGATCAGGCTGCTCCTTTCCTCAAACAATAAAGCCGGTACCAAAGAGGAGGTAGAAAAGTTCGCCAACCTGATAAAAAAAATGGTGTGAGAGGAATAATTGGAAAATGGCTGTTGCTAAAACCCAAGCAATCCTTTTAAAAGGAAAACAGATCGCGCAGACCTATACCCCCCCCCCACTCCGTATTCCTAACAAATATAAACCAAATTTTTTTTTTCATTATTTAATTAAAATGAGAAATCAATGATCAAAGAGAGCTTAATCTATTTTGTTTATAGTTAATATATATGTAGTTTTAAAAGTTTTGTATCAGTTTTTTTTTTTAGATATTTTTTTATTTAGCAATAAATATAATTATATTTTATCTTAAAACTAGAGACGGAACCACAATTGTTAATTTAATATTTAACATTTTGTTAGATTTTAACTATTTTGGTACTAATTCTGCATTTTTACAACTTTTCTACATTATTAAAATTTATTGTAAAGATAAAGCTCTTAGTTCAATTAAGTTAATTGTCGAGAGTTCTCTTCCTGAAAAGTTTAGTTGTTGTCCCATTTAATTGAAATGATTGCAGTCTAATTTTAATTTGAGGAAAAATAATTTCCTTACATATTATTTTAATAATGTAGAAAAGTTGTAAAAATGCAGAATTAGTACCAAAATAGTTAAAATCTAACAAAATGACAGGACAAATACTAAATTAAAAGAAAAATATCGGTGCGAAGAAGTAAGATATAATGATATCATATATTAATTTGTTATAAAAGTTGTAAAACATGAAGAAAATGTATTAGAATTTATACGAAAATTGTTAAAATCTAACATCTAAAATGACAGGATATATACGAAATTAAAAGAAAAATATCATTACGAAGAAGTAAGATATAAAGAAATTATGTGTTCATTTGTTATAAAAATGTAGAAGATACACAATAATATGTAATAAAATTGTTAAAATCTCATAAAATTATAAGAAAAGTATGAAATTCACAGAAACATGCCAGAATAAAGAAGTATGAATTACAGAAAATATGTGGTTGTTTGACATAAACTTTGTAAACTTTATATAAAAATTGTAATAATGTAGAAAAGTTATAAAAATGTAGAATTTGTACAAAAATTGTTAAAATCTAACAAAATGACTGGACAAATACTAAATTAAAAGAAAAATATCTCCAGCCTGTTCCCTTACCGACGAAAACAGTCCCATTCAATCATCACTCTTCAAATGCTTGCAACCTTCTACTATCTTTTCTTTCGTTATTATTTAAAAAAAAAAAAAAAAATGCCTAAGAAGCTGGTATTAAATTAACAATTGTGGTTCCGTCTCTAGTTTTAAGATAAAATATAATTATATTTATTGCTAAATAAAAAAATATCTAAAAAAAAACTGATACAAAACTTTTAAAACTACATATATATTAACTATAAACAAAATAGATTAAGCTCTCTTTGATCATTGATTTCTCATTTTAATTAAATAATGAAAAAAAAATTTGGTTTATATTTGTTAGGAATACGGAGTGGGGGGGGGGGGGGTATAGGTCTGCGCGATCTGTTTTCCTTTTAAAAGGATTGCTTGGGTTTTAGCAACAGCCATTTTCCAATTATTCCTCTCACACCATTTTTTTTATCAGGTTGGCGAACTTTTCTACCTCCTCTTTGGTACCGGCTTTATTGTTTGAGGAAAGGAGCAGCCTGATCGTCAACGTAGGCCACGACAGGGAACTGCTCTTCCTCAAGCAATCTCAGCAACTCATCAATCCAAAGATTCGGTCCAAGGAATGATCCCTGCGGCAGCCTCCCTCAATTGATGCCTCTGTGCCTAACGCGGGCACATAACTTGCTGGGAGCTTCGTACTTATGCAGCTGCAGGAAGACGCTTGGCCACTAAACGTCAAAAGCAGAGGATATGTTAAAGAGCAGCAACATGACTTATCGCTCCCCTCCCAGTTAACATTTGCGCGTATTTTCATCACAGCATTAGCGGTTTCCTTTCCTTTTATAGAGCCATATTGTCGTGGGTGGCTTGCCATTTTAAGAAACGGTTGTATTCAGATTAGGATCAGATGCTCCAGAACCTTATCACAGGGAGAAGGCAAATGGGAGATTGGGAGCTGCTTATCACTTTCTCCTCTCTTGTAGAGAAGTTTCAATTTATTTACTTGTAGTCATTAGACATTTAGGAAACCGTCCGTCTCCACTGAGTTACCATTTCTTTTGTTACAATTATTTTATTTATTTAAAACCACTTTTTTTTTAACTTAACAAAATGGCACTCAACGTGGGGCCCGACTAAGTGATCTTATTGGTAATAGATAGATATTTAATTTAATATTTATTAAATAATTTTTAAATGAAATTTTTTTTTTCTTAATATTGAAATTTTTTATTTTGTTTTGTAAATGTGTAGGAGAAGTTTAACGAAGAGAACGTTATTTAACGTAAATATGTATATTTACATTAGCTATATCGCCTGCTGATAGACTTCAACCAGGCTGACGACAGGCAGTAGCTTTATGAGAAACTGAGGTTTCTACGACAGCCTTACGAGGATTATTACAACCTTAAGAAACAGTAGAGGTATAGTGCAGGGTCAGAGTATATTTTTATACTTTGCAATCCACAAAGGAATCAAACAAGGAGACCCTCAATCACAAGTGTTATATGATGATAGAGATCATATATTATCGAGAATTCTCAAGAAAAATGTCAATTTCGGCAAATTGTAGTACAACATGTCATCCAAATTGGGACAAATTTCCTGCGTTTACTCAAAATGATTACGGTAACAATAATTCTGATTTCAGTAGTTATTACACTCAAATGTCTCAGCATTCAACCCATGCCAGATTTGTGGAACTAAACGGCAGCTGGAGAATTGTTTCCTTACATTTTTGTTGTATATCGCAATGATGAGCTTTATGCGGTATTTGGCCATAATTCTAATCCCTCGAAAAGACTACGTTTTACTGGTACGCTATGTAATGGCCATTTTGGCGTGTGTGAAGCTCTACTACCGCAACTTTCTGCGGAGAAGAAGCAAGTTAAAAGGCGACATGTCAGGTACAGCAATGCAACACGGAAAGACCAATTAAAATCAGCTAAAAAAAGTTCGGAATTTAGATTTTAAACGCGATGTAGATAACAACTAACAAAGGAATTTCAAAAATGTGACCCCTAAGGGATTTAAATGGCGAAATTGTCGTTTAACTCTAACGGACACCTATTTTTGCACTTCGGGAAACAATATCTAATTTGGACTCATTTTCAAGATCTTGATACGAAGAGTTTAACTCGTAAGCTCTTATGGGGCGTCGAAAACCACGTTTTAAAGCCGAAAAATAAAGCTTTCATGATGAATAAGCAATTTTTTATTTCGGCTGTTTTAGTGAACTCTCCATTGCGCACCTCCCTCTCTTCTACCGAGCCGGCAGCTTCCCCTTCCAACATTCCACCTCCCGGAAGCTCCGATTCTACTAAATCTCCTTAACATCAGTTAACATATTATATTAAATCAATACCAAGAATGATAACAGAAGTGATTTTAAAGGCTCGCGGGCGAAGCAGCGACAGGGAATGCTAGTTAATATATATATATATATACATCTATTATAAGGTTATATCTAGGGTATATCTGTTACGTTATTTAATGTAAATATCTATATTTAAATATATAGATAAACATTAGCTATATCGCCCGCTGATAGGCTTTAACTAGGCTGACGACAGGCAATATCTTAATGAGAAACTGAGGTTTCTAGGAGAGCCTTACATGGATTAGCACAACCTTAAGAAACTGTAGAGGTATAGTGCAGGGTCAGAGTCTATTTTTATACTTTGCAATCCGCAAAGGTAGGTATTATAAGAAATAACCATTTATTTTCTTTTCTACCGAATTCTAAAGTCATTATAAGAAATATCCATATATTTTCTTTTATTCTGACTTCTACATGTAGATATTTTTTTCTTTGGTTTTCATATCTTTTATATAATTGTATAAGATTATAACAAATTTCGTACAAATTCTTATACATTCTTACATATTATTTTGTATATTCTACATTTTTATAACAAATAAACATATAATTTCTTTATATCTTACTTCTTCTTAATGATATTTTTCTTTTAATTTCGTATATGTCCTGTCATTTTGTTAGATTTTAAAAACGTTTGTATAAATTCTAATGCATTTTCTACATTTTTACAACTTTTATTTAACTTTAAGTACTAGGTATTATAAGAAATAACCATATATTTTCTTTTATTCTGAATTCTACTAGGCATTATAAGAAATAACCATATATTTTCTTTTATTCTGACTTCTACGATCAGATATTTTTTCATTGGTTTTCATATCTTTTATGTAAATGTATAGGATTTTATCAAATTTCGAAAAAATTCTAATACATTTTCTTCATGTGTTACAACATTTATAACTAATAAACATATGACATCTTTATTTCTTACTTCCTCGCACTGATATTTTTCTTTTAATTTAATATTCGTCCTGCCATTTTGTTAGATTTTAACAAATTTCGAGTACTAAGTATTATAAGTACTAGGTATTATAAGAAATAACCATATATTTTTTTTTATCCTTACTTCTACTGGGCATTATAAGAAATAACCATATATTTTCTTTTAATCTGACTTCTAAGATCGGATATATTTTTCTTTTCATATATTTTATTTAACTTTATAGGATTCTAATCAATTTTCGTACAAATTCTACATTTTTACAACTTTTCTACATTATTAAAACTTTTATATAAATTTAGCAAAGTTTATGTCAAACAACTGCATATTTTCTTTAATTCATACTTCTTCATTCTGGAATGTTCCTTTGAATTTCATACTTTTCTTATAATTTTATGAGATTTTAATAATTTTCTTACATATTATTTTGTATCTTCTACATTTTTATAACAAATAAATATATGATATCTTTATATCTTACTTCTTCGCACTGATATTTTTCTTTTAATTTAGTTTTGTCCTGTCATTTTGTTAGATTTTAACATTTTTTGTACAAATTCTACATTTTTAAAATTTTTTCTACATTATTACAATATTTTTTTTTTTCTAATAATAGGACAACTACTAAATTAAAGGAAAAATATCAGTGTGAAGAAGTAAGATGTAAAGATATCATATATTTATTTTTTGTAAAAGTAAAACATGAAGAAAATCTATTAGAATTTGTACGAAATTTGTTAAAATCCTTTTTTTATTTTTATTTACGACTGTTTACAACATTAAGTCATATGTCGTCCCCAATAATAAGCGCTCTCCATTTCTTTCGGTCTTCCCAGTCTCCCTCTCTTATCCCTCTGTTCATCATTCCTTCTTCCACTCCGTCATACCAGAGTTTTCTCGGGCGACCTCTTTTCCTTCTTCTTTCTGGTTTCCAATTGAGCACTTTTTTTGGCCATGCTCCCTCATTCATCCTCATAACATGTCCAAACCATTTTAACCTCATGGTTTCTATATTATGGAGGATATTTTCTTCTTTCCCAACCCGCCGTCTTATTTGTTCGTTGGGAATTTTTTGGATTCGGGACACTCCGCATGCCCGCCTCCAAAAATCCATTTCTAGGGCTAAGAGCCTACCTGCTTGTTTAGCTTTTAATGTCCACGCTTCTGCCGAGTAGAGGCTGACGCTTTCCAAAAAGGCTTTATATATTATTTTTTTTGTTTTCATACTCACATTCCTACTCCATAATACCGAGTTCAAGATCCCGATGATTTTTTTTCCTCGAACGACCTTTTCCTGGATGTCCAGATCGCTGGACCCTAGCGAGTCCAACCAGCTTCCTAAATACTTAAACTTGCATTGTGGCTCTAAAGTCCATCCTTCCAGGATTAAATTACTCCCTGTTCCGTTAAAGGCCATGTAGACGGACTTTTCCTTGCTGACTTCTAGCCCCCAACTAGAATATTCCTGAAGGATCTTCCTCATCATGTACTCCACATCCTCCACTTCTGAAGCGATAATGACTTGGTCATCAGCGAACTGGAGATTGAAGAGGTAGTCACTACCGATCTTGATCCCCATACCCTGGCATTTTTTTTTCCAATTGATTAAAGCCCTTTCCACATATATATTAAAAAGGAGAGGAGACAATGCGCATCCTTGCTTCAGACCTTTCGTTATAGGGAAGCATTTACTAATTGCACCCCTAATTTTAACGCAAGCCTTTGCCCCTTCGTATAAGCTTCTTATGGCACATATAAGGTAGGGACTTATATTGAAATAATGCAAGGCCTCCCACAAGAGCTTTAATGGAACTGTGTCATGAGCTTTTTTCAGGTCCACAAAAATCAGGTGAACTTCCACATTATGCCCCATGGCCTTCTCCAGAAGCTGTCTAATTACGAATATGTGGTCACTGCATGACCGACCTGATCTGAATCCAGCTTGTTCTTCGGGAATGATTCTTGTACACTCTTTTTCTAGTCTCTGTTTTATAATCCTGCCATATAGTCTACTCAAGCTACTTGTTACTGTTATCCCTCTATAGTTTGAGCATATCTTTTTACTTCCTACTTTATGGAGAGGGATAATATGTCCGATTTTCCATTCTTCTGGTATTTCGTTTCTTTTTAAGCATATAGACATAAAATTTGAGAGAGCTAGCATTAATTCCTTTGGTCCATTTTTTAACAGTTCTATTGGAATATCTCCAGGGCCAGCAGCTTTATTGTTTTTCATTCCTTTAAGTGCCAAATTTATTTCTTCTACAGATATCGGAGGAATGTCCTCCTCTTTTATCACTTCTTCAAATTTAGCCACCGGTTCAATAATAAACTGCTGTCTCTCTTCCTTTAGCAGATTTGAAAAATAGTCTACCCATGTATCGGTCTTTATGACAATTGAACCTATAATTGAGGGCTTTTGGTTTTTAATTGCTCTTAAGCTTTTCCAGGCTAAGCTGCTTTTCTGTCCCTGTATACATCTGTCCATTTGTTCCATATTCCTCTCCCAAAAACGCCCAATAGCCTGTTTTCTGATCCTCTTGACCTCTCTGTTGGCTTTTTTATATTCTAGGTGGGTTTCCTCGTTTTTGTTCGAGAGCCATTTCTTGTAGCACCGTTTTTTCTTTTTAATTGCATTTTCACTGTCTACATCCCACCAATATTTGTTGAACCTATTATTTACCTTTCTTCCTAGAGCTTCCAAAGCTGCTTGATGTATACTTTTTTTCAGCACATCATACTCACTGTCTTGCTTGCCTAGCAGAGCTTGTTTACATCTATTTTGGAAGAGATTTTTGACTGAATCTTGAACCAAACTATCTAGTTGAAACTTCACAGCATTTGATTTTGTTTGACTTTCCTGGGGCTTTTTTTTTGTTTTTGAATAAAATTTAAATGCTATCAAACCCCTTAGCATGTAGTGATCTGTACCACACTCGGGACCTCTCATGGCTCTAACATCATGTACATTGATTGCTAGGTGTTTCCTTACTATAATATAGTCTATAATGCTAATCAATTTTCTTGTGGGCTGATGCCATGTGTATTTATGGATGTTTTTGTGTTCAAAGTAACCATTCATGATGGTTAATTTTTGGTTCGAACATAAATTTCTCAGTCGTGTTCCATTTTCATTCAAAACATCTTCGCCATGCATTCCTACTATATCATTTGACATTTCTTTGCCTACCCTAGCATTCAGGTCCCCTGTACATATTAAAATTTTGCGGTTCGGAATATTGTCTATTATATCTTCCAGTTGGTCATAAAATTTATCTTTTTCGTCACTATCTGCATTTTCGGTAGGTCCATATAACCCTAATAAAATTACTTCTTTTCCGAATAGTTGCAACTCTGCTTTTATTATTCTTTCATTTATATACTCGACGTCCTTTATGTTATTTTTGAACTTGTTTTTAAAGAGGATCGACACGCCAGCTCTTGCTCTTTCATTCTGTTAAAATCCTATAAAGTTATATAAAAGATATGAAAACCAAAGAAAAAAATATCTGATCGTAGAAGTCAGATTAAAAGAAAATATATGGCTATTTCATTTGATACCTAATAGAATTCAGAATAAAAGAAAATATATGGTTATTTCTTATAATACCTAGTACTTAAAGTAATATAAAAGTTGTAAATATGTAGAAAATGCATACGAAAATAAACGAAAAATATAATTACGAAGAAGTAAGATATAATGATATCATATATTTATTTGTTATAAAAATGTAGAAGATACACAATAATATGAAATAAAATTGTTAAAATCTCATAAAATTATAAGAAAAGTATGAAATTTACAGAAACATGCCAGAATGAATAAGTATGAATTAATGAAAATATGTGGGTGTTTCCCATGAACTGTGTAAAATTTATATAAAAATTGTAATAATGTAGAAAAGTTGTAAAAATGTAGAATTTGTACAAAAATAGTTAATATCTAACAAAATGACAGGACAAATACTAAATTAAAAGAAAAATATCAGTGTGAAGAAATAAGATATAAAGATATAATATATTTATTTGTTATAAAAGTTGTAAAACATGAAGAAAATGTATTAGAATTTGTTCGAAATTTGTTAAAATCCTATACATTTATATAAAAGATATGAAAACCAAAGAAAAAAAAATCAGATCGTAGAAGTCAGAATAAAAGGAAATATATGGCTATTTCTTATAATACCTAATAGAATTCAGAATAAAAGAAAATATATGGTTATTTCTTATAATACCTAGTACTTAAAGTAATATAAAAGTTGTTAAACAGGCTGGAGATATTTTTCTTGTTCTGTCATTTTGTTAGATTTTAACTATTTTTTGTACAAATTCTAAATTTTTACAACTTTTCTACATTATTACAATTTTTATATAAATTTTACACAGTTCATGGGAAACACCCACATATTTTCATTAATTCATACTTATTCATTCTGGCATGTTTCTGTAAATTTCATACTTTTCTTATAATTTTATGAGATTTTAACAATTTTATTACATATTATTGTGTATCTTCTACATTTTTATAACAAATAAATATATGATATCCTTATATCTTACTTCTTCGTAATTATATTTTTCGTTTAATTTCGTAAGCATTTTCTACATATTTACAACTTTTATATTACTTTAAGTACTAGGTATTATAAGAAATAACCATATATTTTCTTTTATTCTGAATTCTATTAGGTATTATAAGAAATAGCCATATATTTCCTTTTATTCTGACTTCTACGATCTGATTTTTTTTTCTTTGGTTTTCATATCTTTTATATAAATGTATAGGATTTTAACAAATTTCGAACAAATTCTAATACATTTTCTTCATGTTTTACAACTTTTATAACAAATAAATATATTATATCTTTATATCTTACTTCTTCACACTGATATTTTTCTTTTAATTTAGTATTTGTCCTGTCATTTTGTTGGATTTTAACTATTTTTGTACAAATTCTACATTTTTACAACTTTTCTACATTATTACAATTTTTATATAAATTTTACACAGTTCATGGGAAACACCCACATATTTTCATTAATTCATACTTATTCATTCTGGCATGTTTCTGTAAATTTCATACTTTTCTTATAATTTTATGAGATTTTAACAATTTTATTACATATTATTGTGTATCTTCTACATTTTTATAACAAATAAATATATGATATCATTATATCTTACTTCTTCGTAATTATATTTTTCCTTTATTTTCGTATGCATTTTCTACATATTTACAACTTTTATATTACTTTAAGTACTAGGTATTATAAGAAATAACCATATATTTTCTTTTATTCTGAATTCTATTAGGTATCAAATGAAATAGCCATATATTTTCTTTTAATCTGACTTCTACGATCAGATATTTTTTTCTTTGGTTTTCATATCTTTTATATAACTTTATAGGATTTTAACAAATTTCGTACAAATTCTAATAGATTTTCTTCATGTTTTACAACTTTTACAAAAAATAAATATATTATATCTTTACATCTTACTTCTTCACACTGATATTTTTCCTTTAATTTAGTAGTTGTCCTATTATTAGAAAAAAAAAATATTGTAATAATGTAGAAAAAATTTTAAAAATGTAGAATTTGTACAAAAAATGTTAAAATCTAACAAAATGACAGGACAAAACTAAATTAAAAGAAAAATATCAGTGCGAAGAAGTAAGATATAAAGATATCATATATTTATTTGTTATAATAGTTGTAAAACATGAAGAACATGTATTAGAATTCACACGAGAATCGTTAAAATCTAACATCTAAAATGACAGGACATATACGAAATTAAATGAAAAATATAATTACGAAGAAGTAAGATATAAGGATATCATATATTTATTTGTTATAAAAATGTAGAAGATACACAATAATATGTAATAAAATTGTTAAAATCTCATAAAATTATAAGAAAAGTATGAAATTTACAGAAACATGCCAGAATGAATAAGTATGAATTAATGAAAATATGTGGGTGTTTCCCATGAACTGGGTAAAATTTATATAAAAATTGTAATAATGTAGAAAAGTTGTAAAAATGTAGAATTTGTACAAAAATAGTTAAAATCTAACAAAATGACAGGACAAATACTAAATTAAAAGAAAAATATCAGTGTGAAGAAGTAAGATATAAAGATATAATATATTTATTTGTTATAAAAGTTGTAAAACATGAAGAAAATGTATTAGAATTTGTTCGAAATTTGTTAAAATCCTATACATTTATATAAAAGATATGAAAACCAAAGAAAAAAAAATCAGATCGTAAAAGTCAGAATAAAAGGAAATATATGGCTATTTCTTATAATACCTAATAGAATTCAGAATAAAAGAAAATATATGGTTATTTCTTATAATACCTAGTACTTAAAGTAATATAAAAGTTGTTAAACAGGCTGGAGATATTTTTCTTGTCCTGTCATTTTGTTAGATTTTAACTATTTTTGTACAAATTCTAAATTTTTACAACTTTTCTACATTATTACAATTTTTATATAAATTTTACACAGTTCATGGGAAACACCCACATATTTTCATTAATTCATACTTATTCATTCTGGCATGTTTCTGTAAATTTCATACTTTTCTTATAATTTTATGAGATTTTAACAATTTTATTACATATTATTGTGTATCTTCTACATTTTTATAACAAATAAATATATGATATCCTTATATCTTACTTCTTCGTAATTATATTTTTCGTTTAATTTCGTAAGCATTTTCTACATATTTACAACTTTTATATTACTTTAAGTACTAGGTATTATAAGAAATAACCATATATTTTCTTTTATTCTGAATTCTATTAGGTATTATAAGAAATAGCCATATAT
>CAJVQU020000037.1:0-42589 GCA_911387785.2 Aelia acuminata
TTGGTTACCGATGGGAAGTAGATTGGCAGTGATAATAAGTGGTTTATATCTAAATAAGATAATAAATGAAGAAATAGAAAAACTAACGAATAAACCAAAATTAATAATAAAATATATAGACGATTTACTGATTATTGCAGAAAAGGATACTCATGAAAAACTTTTACAGCTATTAAATAATGTAAATAAAAGAATAAAATTCACAACAGAAAAACCTTATAACAAAAAGATTAGATATTTAGATATGGAAATAGTATTCGATAATAATAAAATAACAACAAAATGGACACAAAAAAAAGATTGCAGTGATATTTTATTAAATTATTTTTCCAACAACCCTAAGCATCAAATAGAAAATACTGCTAAAAATCTCATCAAAAAAGCCATATCTCTAACACACCAAGAACACCTCAAAGAAATAAAAAACAAAATATATAATATATTACAAAATAATTTTTATCCGAAAAGAATAATCAACAATTTGTGGTTCACAACAATAAACAAAATCAATAAAATAGCAGAGATAAATAATCCAAAAAAATCTAATAAAGTTAATAACAATATAGTAACAAAAGTTTTAAATACAACAAAAGAAAAAACAAAAAACAAAATAACAGATTTTTACGAACCATCTAATAAAGAAAAAAACAAAAATGAAGAGATAAGTGGAAAATTTGAAAAAAATAAACAAAACAATTACAATTATCAAAAATTAAAATATATCCCTAGACTAACAAATAAGATAAAACAAATCTTTAAAAAATATGAACATGATAATCTCAAATTAGGTCTGTACAATAATAACAAAATAGAAAAACTTTTAACCAATACAAAGGATAAAATAAAAAATTTAGATGACCTCAATATAGTTTATAAAATAAATTGCAAGAATTGTAAAGATAAATACTATATTGGGGAAACATCACAAAATTTAAAAACGAGAATAGCACAACATAAAAATAGCACCAGCAACCCAAAAAACATCAATAAATCAGCTTTGGCTAAACATGCCATAACACAAAACCATAAATTTGAATTTGATAATGTAAAAATAATAGATAGAGAACAAAATAATAAAATAAGAAAGTTAAAAGAAACAATCCACATAACTAAAAACTTAATAAACACAGTAAATTATAAAAGCGATATAGGGGGAATAGGAACCCATTATGCAGAAATTATTGATAAAATTAAAATATAAAAGAGTGGGGTTAAAGATAAGGGTTTAGATGAAGAGGGGAGGGAGGAAAAAAGTGGGGGACTGGTCAACAATAAAGCGATGAGCGAGTGAATAGTGAGGAGATACTCGTAGTTTTTTAAAAATAATGACGAAACATTTCAAAGTGTTAATATAGTAGGAAATTAAGGTATGTCCATTTTATAACTCTTATTTGTGATATTAGCTAATTATTTATAAAATATTTTTAGAATGATTTTTGACACTGAATAAAGGTTTTTAAAAGTTAAATTTAAAAAGTTCTGTATGTGGTAAAATTGTTTTATAGTGTAATATAATGTTTATATACTGAGTTTTAATGTAATGAAAAATGTTTTTAGATATGTACTAGAAAATGGACAAACAAGTCCGAAACGTTGTACAAATGTAAGCAAAATAAAAACGACAATTAGAATGAAAATGTGTTGGATGTATAAAATTTTCCTGGAAAAATACACATAATAGAAACAAATAATTTCCATTAAATGAACAGAACGTCATTGTTTATAACAATGGTCTGTTATTAAGGGTGTTCTGCGCATGCGTGGGCTCAGCGTGTTTTATGGGTTGAACGAATATTTATTTTTTTTTCCCTGTAGATGTTTTCTTTTTACTTTCACTTACCTATATATGAAATATATAGTAAGTGGAAGTATTGCGATCGTGAAAAATTTCGACTTCCGGTTTTCAACGGAAATACACGTTTTGGGACCCCCTGAGTCGAAATAACCAAGTCCGGCGAAATGGTCTGTGTGTGTGTGCGTGTGTGTGTGTGTCTGTGTGTGTGTGTGTGAACAGACTAGCTCAAAAACTATAAACCGTGGGAACCTGAAATTGGGTATTTATTGTAGGTATATGCCCGCGATGTGACAGCAAAAATTTCATCAAAATTGCTCAAAGGGAGGGGGTACTTTATTTAATAACTTTTTACGTTTTTTTCGATTTTCTCAAAAACGGCTCTAACGATTTTGATTAAACTGAGTATTTGATCTATTTATATGCCCGAGATATGACTGTAAAAATTTCATCAAAATTGATTAACCGGAGGGGGGACTTTACTTAATAAATTTTGTATCATTTTCACGTGTTTTTTTTATTTACTCAAAAACTGATTTAACGATTTTGATCAAACTGGGTATATGATGTATGTATATGCCCGAGATACGACTGTAAAAATTTCATCAAAATTGATCAACCGGAGGGGGGACTTTACTTAATAAATTTTGTATCATTTTCACGTGTTTTTTTCGATTTTCTCAAAAACAGCTTTAACGATTTTGATCAAACTGGGTATATGATGTATGTATATGCCCGAGATACGACTGTAAAAATTTCATCAAAATTGATCAACCGGAGGGGGGACTTTACTTAATAAATTTTGTATCATTTTCACTTGTTTTATTTATTTACTCAAAAACGGCTTTAACGATTTTGATCAAACTAGGTATTTGATGAATGAATATGCCAAAGATGTGAAAGCCAACATTTCATCAAAATTGGTCCAACTGAGGGGGCACTTTATTTTATGACTTTGTTTCCAATTTTTAACTTTTTTTCGATTATCTCAAAAACGGCTTTAATGATTTTTATCAAATTCGTCATGTTTAATGAAAATTAGAGTTTCTTTAATATCAGGTAAGCTTTATCATTATTAAAATGTTTTGAGGGGGCTTTTTTTTTGGGGGGGGGGGCCTTTTTTATTTGTTTCTTCCTTTCTTATAAAGTACCTGTGTTTTTTTTTATGGAGAAATAAACTGTCTCTCGTTACGCCTAAAAATAAGAAATGGCTAAATATGAGATATGATAAAAATAAAGAAAACATAAAGAGGAGAAAAAAAGAAAAATATTCTGTCAACTCATAAAACTCGTTGAGCCCACGCATGCGGAGGACGCCTTTAATGAGAGGCCATTGTTCACAATTAAAGCCGTTCTGTTCATTTGAGAAGTGGCAATTAACAAAACGCATTAATTTCTAATCTAAGTAAGTTGGTAAGTGAAAGTTGTGTGTTGCGAGCACGCACCAGATTTTTTTTTTTTCATATTTCACAAGTAGCCATTTTCCTTCATATTTAGCGTAACGAGAGATAGTTAATTTCTCCATATAAACAAAATCAAAGGCTCTATATAGAAAAAGAAAAAAGGCCCCTTCCCCATTTAAGATCCATCAGAACATTTTATTAATTATAGAGTTTACCTAGTATTACTTAATTGAAAAACTTAAAAGTTCTTAGTAATTTTCGTTTAGTAACAAACAAACAGAATTTCATCTTTATTCATGTAGATAACTAATATTCTAATATCTTTCACCCTTCTCAACAACGACATATCTCGAAGTTTGGCTATTTTGAGTTCTCAGTTTTTTTGTATGACTATAGGCTATTCAAAATAAATGAAACGAGTTGTTTTTAAAGAAAAAATATCCTCTTCGTTCCTACAAAAATATTAATATTTTTTTTTAAAATGTCACATGTTCATCTACTGAGCAGTTTAATTCTTTATTGATGTGTAATATTGAAAACTCCTGCACCTCTTATAAACAGAAATGCATTTGTATCTCGTTGAGATGAGTGGACGGATAAGGCGAAACCACTTTTAAACTGCACATAGATAATATTTAGACGGTTTAAAAACATTGCATAGATGGAATAGATACCATTTAAAGATCGAGGAGGCATTACTTTAAAGAGACCACGGCGTCCAACCTACACAGTTGAGAACGCACTATCACAAACGAGATGGGAGGACTGAATCATCACGACACAGAGCACGTGATCTCAAGGCCACTACGATCTACAAGGATTACCACACGATCCGATTCGCTACCTTTAAACGGTTGCATTGTAGTAGTGATAACTATAACACTGTTTACACAGGTAAGGTTAGCACTGTGGGGCTGCAGCCCTCCCTCACCCTTGGAAGATTTTTTTGTCGTCAAGAATTTAATTTTACTTAAAGTAAGAAAATAAGTTTAATAAGAAATAGTATGCAGAACAAGTAGTACAATTTTGAACAGGAATTGGTTGGCGGTGCGTTCAAAATAATAAGCACAAATATGTGATATTTACATATTTTATTGTAGTCGACGTTTCGAACCAAATTTTAGGTCATCATCAGGGCTAAATGAGATAAACCAAAAAAACAACTACTGTCTTATTCATTTTAATAATCATCCATCCTTCCAGTGTATAACCCTTTCAATACACAAATCTTATAATTATTCTTTATTCATAGTGCATCAAAAGATTTTTTATTTTCCATCTTGTTTATCGTTTTTAGATTTTCGATTTAAACACCACCTCGTATTTTGTATACTACATTTCATCTTATTTACTTAGGCTTCATTGCTACAGACCATTGTAACCTGATTATATGTTTATACCTATGTTTTATATATTTCTTTTCATTACCTCAGATATCCCATTTTAATTTTAATTCATTTTCATTTTTACTTTCATCATGGCCTTACTTTAAGAGCTATCATTTTTAAATTCTATAAAAATATGTTTATGTTATCTAAGTTATTTAATTTTGTGTAATGTTTCACATACATTTATATCTGTTTATATAATTTCTCTGCTTAGTTGTTTTCTTGGGTTTTCTCATTTAGCCCTGATGATGACCTAAAATTTGGGTCGAAACGTCGGCTAAAATAAAATAATTAAACATCACATATTTGTGCTTATTATTTTGACCGCACCCCCAACCAATTCCTATTCAATATATCTACGGTCAACAATCTTCCACCATCATAGTACAATTTTAGTTGTGGGAAAGGGGAGGTAAAAAGCTGGTGGGCATATCCAGGGGAATACAACCCTCTCTTTACAAACGGCTGGATAAAAAGTATTTTTATGGGTGATTAGTTATGAATGAAGTAAATCGCAAAGTCTAATAATTTTTGGATATTTTTTTTTTTTTTTTTTTTTTTACACTGGAAGGATAGGCAATCCTAACGGTAACGTAATATCTACGCCAGAACAATACAAACCTGCGAATCGCCGAACAAAGGAAAATGTATAAAAAAGGTACGTGTGTGGCACTGCAATCAGCCCAAACACGTACTAAATTAAAGCTCTCCGGTAGGAACACGTATAGGATATATCGACGGGGGAGGAAGCTGAGGAAGGGAGGGAGGGAGGGAGAAGCCAGAGGGTGGCAGGGGGTGGCTGGGGGAGGCAGGGGGTGGCTGGGGGAGGCAGGGGATGGCTGGGGGAGGCAGGGGGTGGCTGGGAATACGGGGTATGGGGGAGTTCCACTCGATAGCATCAACAAAATACATCCTCCCCCCACTTGTTGTAGTCTCCCAACTTCTTCCCCAATCCTCGACAGTTTTTTTTTTTGTTTATTGTTTCTTATTTCTTTTAATCCGCCACAGATCATGGATTATTCTTGACAGATTCTTTCCATGATGGATAGAGAAGCGAAAAAGATTTTGTTTAACTGAAAGATTTCAAGTTACAGACCCTTCTATTCAAATTGATCAAGTGACGGCTCTTATTGTGATGGATCATTTGAAATATAATATATCCACTTCCGACTTCCTAAACCTGTAGTCCGCAATCCGCGACTTTTTAACTCCTTGGATGTAGCTCCTCCAAGAAATGTTTAAAGCAGGCACGGTATATTTTTTATTACGTTGCCTTGTAAGATATGAGTAAACTTTTTGAAACGCAATTCTAAAGAAAAGTGCCTAACATTTAGAAAGCAACAATAGCAAGGATAGTCGCTTGCCAACATCTTTATTATTATCTCCCTAATACAAATATATCTGAACTTTATCCGTTTTTTGATTTTATATCTGCTGAATACGTACACATACTCAAACCTTAATAGATATACTGTTCTGTTTCACTGTTATACGGCATTGCCAAAAAAAAAAACCCATTTACAAAATCTTCAAACCTTCCGGTCAAAATTTGATGATCACATAATCGATTTTTCGAAACAATTTCGATGTGGCCGCTGTAACCTATAAGTACCGTTTATTTTTTGTTGTCGATTTTTTCGGACCATTATACAAACACTAAGGGGTCACCTTAATGTTCATTATAGTGGTGTTAGCATGGCAACCTACAATACTAAAGGTCGCGGGTTCGCGTCCCGAGGTGGCCGTAAAATGGAGGTCCCGAGCCTGTACGATGTCAGATACTCGTTAAAGATCCCTATCCGCATTATACCTGGATAGGCAAAATTTAGGACTCCCTCTAACAAACAAACAAACATTAAATTTGTGAAAATTATTATTGTTGTTATTATTTTTGATACAACAAGATGGTTCCCCACTTGGATACTATGGGTATTCCCCTTCAACTGTGGTGGCTGGGCTCTGGGATTCCCAGGGACTGATTAATTATTTTTCAAAAAAATTTAATATACATAATTTCATAATTATGAAATTGGTCTAATATAAAAATATTTCCTTCTAAAGTTAAAATTGCAACCACTATCTAAGGTGTTCGTTTTTTAAAATATCTTTAGTACCTAATTAATTAATTTAATCCACATCGAAAAAAATAATCTAAAGATGCAAAAGGTTTCGTTCCAATTTGTCCATGCATATCGAAGTAATCAATCAGTGAACAAATAAAAAAAGGCACATATGCATCGAAGAGATTAGCCTTCTCATTTTTCGAACTCAGTTAAAAAGTAAATCTATTCGTATAGATAAATAGAATAGAATAGAATAATTATTTATTTTCTTCAAAATGTAAAAAAAAATATAAAATAACGATAGCATGGACATAGTCCGTTTTTTCCAAATATTTAATTATATAAACAAAATTGATATCATTATTACTTGAAGGGTTTCTATTAACAATAAGCTCATTGGAGCACTCTTGGCGAATTTTCATCTTATTTTTTTTTATTATATTGTTATATATTTTTGTATTTAAGTATCGATAATTATTATAATAAATCAAACCAGATGTCCCCTTAATGACGCTGATAAGTTACTTCAATGGATATTGTTACTACGTATATGAGATGAGGTCGGTTGGGCTGCGTACGTCAGCTCGCCCAAATATAGAACCACTCTCACGTAGGAGGTATTTCAGTATCTCCCTTCACAATTCACTGGGGATCTGTCCAAACATTGTCCTATTTAAATCAGCATACCAAATTATTTATTTTTAAGATTGTATTAATTTGTATTTTATACCTACAACAATCGTAATACTATCTATATTGTTTTTAATGGAGTATTAAATACTGTAAATACTAAATTCATACCTGACAAAGACATCATTTAAAGTTGAACATCTAAAGCTAAAACAGACCGATAATGTATACCTGTATAGAGAAATCCAAAGGAAAAGCTTAAATAGTGGTGTCAACTGTCAAGGTAATAGTCAACTGTTTTTCCTTTACTATAAGTAATTATTAGTCAGGATTTTCAGTTAAACATTTTTATTTTTTACATAACATGTGAGACCCCCAGACGAGTCTCTGTATCAATTACTCTGGACTCAACGAAGAAGGTCTACAAGTAGGGATCGAAACGTTGGCTCTCCAAAGTAAAAAATGTTTAACTGAAAATTCTAACTATCATCATCCTAAAAGCTTAAATATTTATATTTAAATAATTGTTTCACGTCCCTTAATGCTACTAAGGCTAATCGGACGATGCTTCATAAACAGTGGGAGTCCTAAATTTTGCCTATTCTGATAAAATTAGGTTAGAGATCCTTAACGAGTACCTTACATCGCACAGGCTCGGGAACTCCATCTTACGTCCTATCCACGGGACGGCATAGGTAAGGATTTTTTATTTTCTTTAAAATGGCAACCGTAGGACGCGAACCCGCGACCGTTAGTATTGTAGGTTACCATGCTAACCAATACACCACAGGTGACCCCTGTTTAAATAATCAAAATCAAAATTAGATCCTTAAAAAAAAAAATCCAGTCTAATAAAGATTATATCAGGTCTTTTATTTTCTGTTCAGAAAATAATGACGAAAATTATTTGATTTTTATTATCTTTCCGAGGAAATGAGAGTTAATTTCGAACCCTGACTTTATTACATTTCAGGTTTCGACTTCCGCTCGCTTTGCTCGCTGTTTAGAGTTAAATGAACTTTCAAAAAAAGAAGTAACATAACGTTACTAGTACCACAATAACTAATAATAATATTTATACTATTAATAATAAAACTGTTGATAATTGCCTTATAGGCCCAAATTTTTTTTTTTTTTTCATTTCCATTGTAAATAATTACTATATAATTAACTATATGATTATAATGCAATTACTACCAAATAATAACAGTGGATTAGCTATTCAAATAAATCAAAATAATCTAGAAAAATTAAATTTAAAAAAACTGCATCGCAACGTCTCATGTACATAAATACCTGTTACAGCTAGACTAGAACCTCGAGTCTATTATTGAACAACTCATCTACTCAAATATTCTATAATGTTTCAATGATTAATTTATTAATGGAATTTATAAGCATACATTTAACAGTATAATATTCGAGAAGCCTAGCGTTAGTTAACGAATGACGGAGTTGCTACGGTAGCCTTTAAATTATGAATGAAGATGTTTAATTATGAATGGACAGGTATATAATTAATGCCGCGAACAGGTAGACAATCAACCCCTAGAGCTCATAGACTATTAATGAGAAATATTGCCCTTTCGCTGGTAGATCCCCCCTTGGCCAACTACTTACTATCTACGCCAAAGTTTACTTATATACATCGACGTCACCACCACCTAATTGGGGTTACCTGTGGAACAGTGGTTAGCATGCCAAAATACAATACTAAAGGTCGCAGGTTCGCGCCCAGTAGCGGACCTAGAATTTTTAACGGGAGTAAAAAATCCTTAGCCATGCCGTACCTCGGATAGTATGTAAAATGGAGGTCCCGAGCCTCTACGATGTCAGGTACTCGTTAAAAGGCCCCTATCTTAATTAAACATGGATAGGCAAAATTTAGGACTCTCTCTAGCATCGTCCGATTAGCCTTAGTGGCATAAAGTGACGTTAAACAAACAAATGAAACAACAGTTAGGACAAAAAAAACAACAAAAAACAATGTATTTTAAAAGGTCCTTGGTCTCTTAAAACGCCAATTTTTGTCTCAGTTAGAGTTTATGTAGGTACACCCTTGCAAAATATTGAGGTGACGCGTCTCACTGTACCCCCCCCCCCCATGCTTATTATATGTGGCAAAAATTTCGATATTTTATCCTCTGATATTTTTTAAAACAATTTCTATCATGTAAAGAGAGAATTTAACTTTGCTAAAAGTAAGGAATTAATGAAAAGAACAAATAATGTGCAGAACAAGTAGAACTTCAGTTTTTGCACAACACACAACTTTCACTTACCAACTTACTTTGATTAGAATTGACGTGTTTCGTTAAATGCTATCTTTCAAAGTCACACAATTTTCCAATTTCATTTATTTATTTTGGTTTTTATTTGCTCTTTAAAGTACACTAAATTTTTTTATTATTTAATAAAAGTTTTTACTTGTTAATTAGGCAATGCAAGCATAATACTCCAAGTCGTCTGATTTTATAATTCTCTATGTAGTTGTTGAAAGCTTCATATATTTCACATGAAACAAATAATTTCCATTAAATGAACTGAACATCTTTAATTATAAAGAATTGGTATGTCATTAAAGTCATACTGCGCATGCGTGGGCTCAACGTGTTTTATGAGTTGGAATATTTTTCCGTTATTACTTAAACATTATTTAAAGTTAAATTCTATCTTTACATGGCAGAAATATTTCCAAAGGGGGGGCTGCAGACCCTCTTGATCCGCCAATGTCGACAATTCAAAAATGACTAAATAAATATTAATTTTCATTACATAAAAAGTTGTGAGCGAACCTACAGGTTTTGTAAATAAAATAGTTTTTTTTTTTACTTTTAATCTTTATTTACTCCTGTCAATATAATAATAACAACCTGTGAATATGCTGACGTTAAATAAAATAGAATTTATTTTTTTAAAAAGAGACAGAAGGACGGATACTTTCTTTTCAGTCTAAAATGACAATTATTCGCATTTTCGAAGCTATGGTAAACGGTACAGTTAATGGCACCTTTAAGACTACATTTCTGTGGTTAAATTAAAAAAAATACTTTTTATAAAGGGATCTAATAGAAACTTCCTATAGCTCCTCATTATCTATCCTCTTAAAGACTCAAGAGGTTTTTTTATGGCCCAAAGTTCAATAGCTTTACAATATGGAAATATTTATAGTTAAAAGTGCCAAATCTAGTTATTGGCACCCTGTGGATTTAATTGTAAAATCTTCCCTATGGTTAGCTTGTTTAAGTCTTACTTCATAGATGACTTAGAGGAACCTTCAAACATTAGACTCGTGTATATCTTGTAATAATATTAGGTATGGTTTACCTATTTCTTTAAGTTAAAGTTGGGATGGCAATAACTGTATGGTTTACCCTATGTAACGGATATAGAAACGTAAGAGGAAGTAAACTCTTTGCTGACCAATGGCATACAAATAATTAATTCATTATTATGGTGTTCAAGAAATGCTATGATTGATTAGAAAAATGAGCACCTATGTATGGTATTTTATTTTATTTTTAAATTTAGTTAATAAGAATAAGACATGGCATTAATCCGCAAAAAAGAATCTGCATTGACGCCAAGTATAAGCGATTTAAAGAAACAAACACAAACAAGTGTTGAATATAAATAAGACGATTCTACCAACTGTTGTCACCAGATCAAACGGAGTAAATATTTTGGGGCTCGTGGTGGGGGTAAAAGGGGGGGGGGCGGTTGAATTGGTTAAGCTGCGGTAGTTAGCCACAACAACCGATAGAGTGCGGGCCAAGCACCGCAGGTCCCGCCTCTTGGGTATTCCCGCCGGCGGGTGACGGCTTTCGAATCTTCCCGCCAGAACTATTCCCTCGTGGCGGGAACTGTGGCATCTTGGGACCGTTTTTTTTTCTCTTAACCTACCGTTAGGCCCCAAGTATCCCATAGGCAGTTGTCATCTATTTTAGGAAATACTTATATGATTATAACATAACTTATAGTAATATTATGATTTTAAAATTATATTCATAATTGTTTATAATCAAAGTGACATAAAGGAAAACATGAATTTTTTAAAAGTTAAAATATAAAACTAAAAAGACAGTTCTAAAATTTCCTACGCAGAGTTTGTATTTTTCTTAAGTATTCGGAAAATATAATATATATACAAAAATAAAATAAACTATTATGAAAAAAAAAGTAGGTTAATTTCGCGCAAAAAGAGTTCTTGAATGTTTATATATATATATATATATATATATATTTCAATACATTACAAATTCACGTTTCGAGCCTTTATTGCCTCATCTTCAGGTGTCTGCAACTGAATGGGTTTAAGGTGGGCAAGATATATGAACAAATGGTAATCTTTTCTCTTCAAAAATAAAATATTAAAAAAATAAATATTAAAAATCTATATTTTATATATTTATATCTATTTATAAATTTTTAATGAGACATGCCTGAATAAAGAGTATTTTATCTAAAATATTTGTTTAAGGATTAATGTTAATTGATTTTTGTATCATTCACTGTTTTTTCAGCGAAATCGAAACAAAACTAAGTTTTAATTAACTAATTATGTGTGTACGTATGTATTTTTATATTTCAATTTATATGTATAATATAATTAAATAAATATTGAAGCTATAATTTACCTTCATTAATATTTGTTTGTTCATAAAATGTTTCTATAGTGGTTCTCTAGAAACATTTTTTTGGGGAATATCACAGTATTTTCAAAATTGATATAAATAGAATCATTTCAACTTTCGTTAACAACAAAAAATTGTATAAGTTAGGTGTATGGATCCTTCTAGTGTCATCTCGAAACATTGCTATTATTATGAATTTCTTCAAATAACAAATAATTTATGGCAGACGATTAGTGTTTAGCTTCTTTTTTTTTTTCTATTTAAACTGAGGATCAGGGCGACCATTAAGTCTCAACACTTTTTTTCTTTAAACTTAATTTCAACATACGTTTCGGCCTATCGGCCGTCATCAATGCTGTAAGGTAACATCAAGGTTTTATATTATTTATCGGATAAATACAAATTTTTCAGTAAATTAACATACTTCTATAACAATCATCTAATAATCCAACGACAATTCATTTAAACCAAAACAAAAATTAACTTTCTTCACCACTTAACATCAATAAATTAATCTCTATGCTAAAAACATCAATGATTTCAACTTTTGTTTACAACAAAAAATTATTTAGGTTAGATCCTGTTATGGAAAAATTATTTAGGTATGGATCCTGCTAGTGTCACAGGATCTAGAAACATTGCTATTATTATGAATTTTTTTCAAATAACATATAATTTACAGCAGACGATTAGTATTTAACTTTATTTTTATTTTTTTAATTATGAATGATATAATATTTATTAAAGCAATAATAAAATCATCGAGTACTTTAACATGATTGCATTGAATGATGTATCAGTAACGGGTAGTTTTTAATGAACCTTCTCACCCCTCAAACATTATTTTCCATGTAATTCGTTACAAAACGAGAGATATCAACCAGTATACATACATATGAGTATATATCACGGTGGCACAATAACTCCTACTCTGTGGACATAAAACCCGAAGCAATAGACCCGCTTAGCATTTTATTGTTTCCAATCTCCACTTCATCAAGATCATAATCCCGTAATAATTAAGGCCGTTAACAGAGGGGGGTGGGAACATTAATATGATGATCGGTAGTCCGTTTGTATTGATGAAGGTAGCGTTCCTTTTGTTTGTACGAGTAGGTCATTCATATATTTGTTAACACGTATTTTAGGAGTATCCTGAATTGGACGGTATCGGTCCCCGGGGTCCGACTGCTGGGATGAGTGACAGACGATATCGGGCGTCGGGGTCTGATGGGAATACTTTGACTTAATTGATCTTTTGATTAAAAGGGAATTAAATGAGCGTCTCAAGGCCATTATCTCTTGGTAAGGATTGGAACTAGGCATAATAGGCGCAGGACAGGCCGATACAGGATTTACGCCATTCTTTATCGAAAATCGGACCTCGGAGTCCGATTCTAAAAAACACTAAAATGCAACTATCTCATTAAAATCGACTAAATTGAGTATTTGAAGTGTTCGGACTTTCGGACATATGCATGTGAAAATGGGCTGTTAAGAAGGGAATGTAAGGCATCGGACCCCGTGTTAAGTCATTGTGGAGCTACAGGCAATCCTCTGTAGTAGACCCAGGAATCCAGAAGGGGGGCGCACTTTTTTTTTTTTTTTTTATCAGCTGGCTTTCAACATTAAGAATATTTAAATACAATTAATGATTAAAATAAAATAATTTTCAAATTTAAGTGCTTGAGTGTTACTTAAACGATGGCGATATCATATTCTGCTCAGGTAGGAATCGATAATAATTGTAGCGCGTATGAGGGTTTAAATAATTTTTATTTACTTACGAAAAATAATAATTCACAATAGCTGAAAAACAATAACAAACTGAAATTATTAAGAAGGATACAGAAAGTATCAACATGTAACGACACAGAAACATACAAACGTAACCATACGATTCGATATCTTCAGAACAAAACCAACTCTCCAGTCCATCGCTTCTTATATTTAGTCAGAATTAGAACAATCTAGAATGTTGAAGAATCGCAGGGAATTCACGAACTAGTACTAGAACAGTTTGTTCCAACAAAAAGTATAGAACTCTTTCCATTTTATGTTGTTAGCTTCTGTTTCTCGTAAAGATACCTTTACACCTTACGAACTTTTCCTTTGAACACCACCCTCGAAAAACCTTCGTGAAGCCTTCACGTCGACTGTTCGGGTGTTCTGCGTACTTCATCTGTTCGCCTTGGTTCGGGGATAGCGCTAGTGTCACTTTTGATTTGGGTTTTTCCTGAGTGACAGGAGTTGTTTGTGATCCTAAAATATATTGATAATGGAGATTTTTTCTTTATCATAAGCTAGCTTTGGGTGCGTCAGCCATATTGGTTCGCTTAACGTCACGTGAAGTATAAATAGCTGATCGCTTCACGTCGGTACGGCAAGGTTCGAAGGTGAGGTTCGTAAGGTGTAAAGGTACCTTAACAGTACCTATATAGTGTTTTCATGAAATAGTAACCGAACTATTATAAGCACAAACTTATTGAAAAATCTTCGATTAAATAAAACAAACGTGAAAACTCGATTTATATTCTATATAGCTAATATTAACTCAAAGGATACAAATGTTTGAATCTAGAGTTTTCGATGCCATGAATAATTTTAATTTAATTTTTATTTTTTATAATTTAATTTTTAATTTTATTTATATATTGATTAATTTAATTTATTTATATAATAATATATTTACCGCTAATCGCCTTTTATTTATATATTGTTCTTTTTATATATTATTATTTTTGTTGTTGTTTGTTTTATATTTTAAATCATTTTATCCCGTTTTATATAAAATTTTGAGCTGTTGTTGAGTATTGTTACTATTATGTTGCTATTAGTATTTTACCTAGTTTTAAAATTTTTATTATTACATTACTTAATTTTTAGAGGCCAGGTAAGCCTATAGAGAGAAAATGTTATAAAGTTATAAATGCAAAAAAAAAATTGAAAAAAAAAATTATGTTTCTTTGTATATATATTAGTCTTATTAGTATTAACAAATAGTCTCTATGATAGATAAATTAGTATGCTGTGTATTAGCAACCCAATATAATTGGGCAGCACCACTATTTTAAATAAAGTGTTTCTCTCTTTTTAATCAGCTGAAAGCTTTGTTAAATTATCGAAGAGGATTTCATGGCGTCAATATTTCATTTAGAAAATGTAAATATGCTTTTACACTGTGCGAACTTCACCCACGAATAGCCAGTTCGCCTGTGTGTTCGGGGAGCGCAAGTATCGCTTGTGAGTCAGTCAAGATGAGCTTCTAGACCTTCTTTTAGTAATTTTCTGACGTTGCTTTTATCCATAATAAGCTACAGCAAAAGCCAGAACATCAGCTAGTTTTAAGGCAGCCGTCTTTGTAATGAAAATTATTGCATTAAGGTGCATAGGTGCGGTCAGATATCATTATTGCTCGCACGACTTCACGCTTAAATGTAAACAGATGTTCGCGGTGCGCCGGTACGCCAAGGTTTGGGTGATTATCTATGTTCGCACAGCGTACAGGCACCTTAATAAGAAATCCATTGAAGTAATTGTTTATTGATTGAATTGTATACTCGCAGATATTAGTAGCATATTCGTTTACTAATTTAGTTATAATAGATGGAAAATCTTCACAAAAATGTGAGAAGGTATATATTTTGGAACATATATATATATTTTTGAAATTTTTATGATATTTGATTTTAAGTTAACCCTATTTCGAGTGAATAAAAGTTTATACTAGCTAATAATATCCTAAAATAATATAATCTTTAAAATAAAACTGAATTTAACCAGGAAAATATGAAACCCAAGAGGTAATGCTCAGTCAAGACAGCCATCAAATACTTTAATTGTCAACACCTTGTTAACAAGCGCGGATTTACAAATGGTGTAAAAAAAAAAAAAAAATTGGACGAAAAAAAAAAGTTGATTATATACGTATATACTACTTTTTCAACGCAGTGAGATAACATTCAACAGTAGAAATTACCGATTTTATGAGATAGCAATCTGCTATGCTATATTATTGCACTTCATATTAAATCAACCAATCAATCAAGTTGACGGAATATTTTTCTTTTTTTCTCCTGCATATGTTTGGATAATCTTTTTTCATATTTCTTATATTTAGGCCAACCGAGAGATAGATAATATCTCCATATAATCAAAAACAAAGGTTCTTTATTGGAAAAAAAAAGGCCCTATCCCCATTTAAGCTCCCTCAGAACATTTTAATAATGATAAAGCTTTCCTGATATTAAAGAATACTTGATTTTCATTAAACATGACGAGTTTAATCAAAATCGTTAAAGCTATTTTTTTAGCAGATATTCGTTTACTAATTTAGTTATTATAGATGTAAAATCTTCACAAAAATGTGAAAAGGTATATATTTTGGAATATATATATAATTTTGAAATATTTATGATATTTGATTTTAAGTTAACCATATATCGAGTGAATAAAAATTTATAACAACCAACAATATTCTATAATAATATAATCTTTCAAATAAAAACAAAGTTTACAAGACAAATATAAAACTTCATTCGTATATCTTGAGCAAGTAATATGTCAATATTATTGGATTATTTTTCAATTTTTTTTTTTTTTTGTTTTAATTGCAAAAGAGTTAACAAATATGTGTGGATTTGAAAGATCAACTTCTTTTTCTGAAATCTCGTTAAGGTCTTTGACTTTCGACATGAGTTCTATTATTTTTTTGTAAATTTATTTTTATATATTCCTACTATCATTCCCCGTCGCGGCTTTGCCCGCTAGCCTTTAGATTCAATTCTGTGATCATTATCTTGGTATTGATTTAATATGATATGTTAACTGATGTTAAGGAGATTTAGTAGAATCGGAGCTTCCGGTAGGTGGAATGTTGGAGGGGGAAGCTGCCGGCTCAATAGAAGAGAGGGAGACGCGCAATAGTGTTCACTAAAACCACCGAAACAAAAAATTTACTCGTCGTGAACGCTTCATTTTTCGGCTTTAAAACATGGTTTTCGACGCCCAATGAGGCATTTCGAGTTAAACTCGTCGTATCAAGATCTTTAAAATGAGACCAAACTAGACATTTTTTCTCGAAGTGCAAAAATAGATTTCCGTTAGAGTTAAACGACAATTTCGCCATTTAAACCCCTTAGGGGTTACATTTTTGAAATACCTTTCTTAGTGGTTATCTACATTGCGTTTAAAATGTAAATTCCGAACTTTTGAACAAGTTTCTATCATTAGTTGTTTTTGCTCTGCGTTGATTCTGTCAGTCAGGACAAAGCCACTTATATAAATAGAGATTAATGATCAAAATCGCTAGGAAAATTTTGTACATTTCAAAGTGTGTCCTAATCATGAGTCATAACACCTTACTAATGTTGTTTATTGTTTTCGGACTGGACATGGTAGAATTAAAAAAATAAAGTGAGCACTTTTATAGCAACAATAAATATTTGTTGACAAACAACTTAAGGATTTGAATTGAGGATCGTACTTAAATAAGAATTATAGGCTACACTACAATGGTCATTTATCTCTTACGCGATCGGAAACCTCCATTGAATCTCAATAGATAATTATCAGATAAGAGGAAGAGGCAGAAGAGCGTGGGGGTGGGGGTAAGTTGGGCGGCCAACTACCCTGAGTCACGTAGCCAATTTGTCAGTTGGGCTTCAACAGGCCGCCTCATCGTTAATTAATTAACCGCCTAGTCTCGGTCAGGGTTTACTTCTGTTTATTTACAGCCGTTTAGGTTCGCACCCTTCGCTTCAGCATTAGTATCCTATTAAGAATATAATGACTGTCATATTAACGTCTGTTGTTATGAATACCCATGTTTAGCTTTTACTATATTCACACTTTATTAGTAGTAGTAAAGTGATTTTTTTTTATTCCCAGTAAATACAATAGAATAATAATTTTAAAAAATAAATAAGTAGGAGGCGAAAGGCTCGCGTTAATTAGTGACAGATTTTTTTCTTGTACCTCCTTTTTACTTTCACTTACCTATATATAGTAAGGGAAAGTATTGCGATCGTGAAAAATTTCGACTAACGGTTTTCAACGGAAATAACCTTTTGTGGTCCCCTGAGTCCAAATAATCATGTCCCGCGAAATGGTCTGTGTGTGTGTAAACTCGAACATGAAATTTGGTATTTGGTATATGTAAATAACCGTGATGTGACAGCAAAAATTTTATCAATATCGGTCAAACGGAGGGGGTACTTTATTTAATAAAACAGCTAATTTAATATAACATAACATAATATATATTTAATATAACAGCTCTAACGATTTTGATAAAACTGGGTATTTGATGTATTTATATGCCCACGATATGACAGCGAAAATTTCAACAAAATTGATCAAACGGAGGGGGCATTTTATTTCATAGGTTTCTTCCACATTTTTTCATCATACCTTTTTTAACGATTGTTTTCTCTATTTTTTCAAAAATAGCTTTAACGATTTCGATTAAATTCGTCATGTTTAATGAGCTCTAAGTATTCTTTAATATCAGGTAAGCTTTATCATTATTACAATGTTCTGAGGGGGCTTAGATTAACATATACAGGAGAAAAAATCTGGTGCGTGCGCGCAACACACAACTTTCACTTACCAACTTACTTAGATTATAAATTAATGCGTTTTGTTAATTGCCACTTCTCAAATGAACAGAACGGCTTTAATTATGAACAATGGTCTGTCATTAATATCGTACTCCGCATGTGTGGGCTCAACGAGTTTTATGAGTTGACTGAATATTTTTCTTTTTTTCTCCCCTTTATGTTTTCTTTATTTTTATCATATCTCATATTTAGCCATTTCTTATTTTTAGGCGTAACGAGAGACAGTTAATTTCTCCATAAAACAGAAACAAAGGTACTTTATAGGAAACAAACAAACAAAAAAGGCCCCAACCCCCCCAAAAAAGCCCCCTCAGAATATTTTAATAATGATAAAGCTTACCTGATATTAAAGAACACCTAATTTTCATTAAAATGACGAATTTGATAAAAATCGTTAAAGCCGTTTTTGAGATCATCGAAAAAAAGGTAAAAATTGGGGGAAAAAAATTATAAAATAAAGTGCCCCCTACGGTCATATCTCGGGCATATAAATAGATTAAATACTCAGTTTAATCAAAATCGTTAGAGCCTTTTTTGAGAAAATCGAAAAAACTTGATAAGCTATTAAATAAAGTACCCCCTCACTTTGAGCAATTTTGATGAAATTTTTGCTGTCACATCGCGGGCATATACATACACTAAATACCCAATTTCAGGTTCGCACGGTTTATAGTTTTTGAGCTAGTCTGTTCACACACACACACACAATGCTTCCACTTACTATATATTTCATATATAGGTAAGTGAAAGTAAAAAAGAAAAAAACTTGAGGCTTCATATGTATTCTGAACAAATTTTATTCTACATTTAAACTTTAAATTTACTTTCCTGAAAATAATTTTGTTTGAGAAATGAGATTGCTGAAAGGAGTGAGCGATTATTGAGTTTGGCCTGTAGTTTGTTGTAGATCGTAGTTATTTCGGTTCTGCTACAGTTATTATCGTATCTGTAACTACAAGATGCCAAAGACTAATTGTTTATATTAGTGTAATTTTAGTGTACTGTTATAGTAGTATATTAAGACTTTCTAAGAAAAGTTAAAAAAAAAAGTGTAATATTACTAAAGTTAAAAACAGTCGTTCCCAACTTTTCTCTTTTGGTCAGAATCGTTTAAAGTTAAGAATTATTAATAGCAAAGTACGTATACGTATATAAATAAAAGTAAGTTATATGTAATATAATATAAGTTATATAAAACATATACAAAACTGTGTATAGTATATTTATTACGAAAACAATTTTATATATATATATATATATATATAAAATTCATTTATTCATTTATATATATATAAATGAATGAATGTAATAATTGGGTATTGTTGTGGGGCTGGGAACGGAAGCGGAAGGAGCAGATGCGCAGGAAGGAGAGGAACGCAGGTGCGCAGAGGCTCAGGTACGAGTAGTGGAGGGGATGGGAGAGGGGGGAGATGAAAGCTGCGCACGGGGGAAATCTACTTTCCCCTCTCACCATTTTCTCTTCGAGCAGGGATCAACAAGAAAATTTGCTATGTTCTCCCTCTCTCTCTCTCTCTATTTCTTTCTCTCCTCCCTCCCTCGCTTCTTAAGGCAACTTCTTATAGCCAGCCAATTGGTCATGGTTTGGCCCGCTTTGTTTACAACAGCACTGGGATTACTTTTTAAGAAATAACATTTACCTATCTCCATTGCTATTGGATCTATGTTAGATACATTTGATGAAAACTTGCTATGTACAGAACAGCTTCTACAGTAGCTATCAAGCCTAGTCCGGATAGTGAAATACTGTGGATAATGAACGCAAATGAACTGAAGTAAAATTATAACATAGCATTTGAATTATATATAGAAACTATCTACCTACACTTACTTACTTAAAGCAATTTTGTCTTACGCCTCCTAAATTTTCGGATCTGTGAAAAAAATAGAAATTCAGAGACTCCAAACCTTTCAATCAAAAGCTCTACGACTTATTACACATTGATCTCTATACGTTTCCGAAACTACTTTACATACTGACTCACTGCGAACGATTTCTTGACAACTTACAGGGCAATCACAATCCACCAATAATAAGGATGGCCTCCACCAGCATGCCTGACAACGTCAAGAGAAGGCTGAAAAGGTCACGGATGAGAGACCTGTAAATTTTATTGTTCATTCTAAAATAATGCCACGGAAGAGGTAACGCTGGGTATTTGCTCTTCCTCATGCCTGACATGCCTTGTACAACTGTTATGGACCCAATGATTGTCTATGTTATTTTAGACAAGTAAGGAAAAATAAAATAAAGTTAATGTTATAAAATAATGTTAAGTTAAAAATTGTTATACGTTCATTTCAATGTTTGGAGACAGAGTAAGAAAATAAATTACCAGCAACACCATCTTTCTGACAAGATCCAACTACTGCTTTAAGGAGATCTCTCATCCAACGCCTTTTTAATCTCCTTCTCGTATTCAAAGCGACGTCAGCTGTAACCAAGTCTATTATTAGGCGGTTGTTATGTCCGTGTAAGTGTGAAAACATTTGTAGAGGGTCATTGTGTGTTTGTCAACAGTTAGTTGGCGGAGGTCTGTGTGAAGGGTTTGGTTAGTCACGTACCGGAGGGTGTTGCTTATAAGTCCTAATAGTTTTGATAGTGAACGAAGGTGATAGTAAATGAATAGTTTGGAACCCTTTGATTATTGTATCTCTCGTGTAGGTTTTTCAAAATATTTTTCTTTTTTAATTTCTATCTCAGTTTCGGTTTGAAGATTTCGAAAAAAAAGTGGATTATGCAGTATGTGTATTTTTTTAATCGCCTTTTATTTCGTGCGGACTCCTTATCATCCTGTCGAAGGTGTGTCTCATTTCTTTGTTGTCAATATAGTGAGGGTTTTAAGTATATTTTCCCAATAAATCAAAGTTTAAGTTCGGAAAAATATTGTTCTGTGAATCTCAAACATTAATTATATCGCACCTTGGCTAGATGATGGTTATAACTCAAAATATATCAAATTTTAATTATGCATACAATTGGAATCAGAATGACAAAACTCTACAATACTAAAATATAGCCACAATAGTATTAATAGTTATGTTCGAATAAGACGCTAGTTACCATCTTCTTTTATGGAGGAAATGGTTGAAGGCTACTTTTGTGTTTTCCCAATGGCTATTATAGATTATAGTATATTATAGTGTCACGAGCAGTGTTCAAAAATAAGAAAAATTAAGCTTGAAAATATTTTTTTTTGAGGGCTAATATAAAATTTAGAATCTTAGAGAAGGAAGAAAACATCACAATTTCAATATAAAAACAAAATCTCAAAGCTAAGGATTAACTTGAAGTGTGGATAAAAATACAAAGTATAAAACTCGTTCGGTTAGTATATATTTACTTCGGGTTATTATTACCATCTTATTACTTAAACATTTTAATTCTTCTTTTCACATGTTAAAGTGCCAGTCTTAAATGAATTTTTCATTGATTAATCTTGACCTAATGTGCAAAAATGGGAATCTATTGTTTAATATTATATAAGAAATTTTCATCATTTTTTAAACTTTGGAAATGGTTTTATAAAAAACGTAAAATAACGGTTTTTCCATATTTTAACCATAAACAGTACATTACTTCTTATTGGTTTTGATTCCTAGTTTATCTGCTTCTGGATGCTCCTTACGGTGATATTGTGGTTTTAGATTTCAAAACCAATTCTTTACTGCACGAAGTCTGGTACAGTACGGAACCAAGCACCAGAAACGATTTATTTGATAGACTAGTACATGAAAATAATTTATCTGATTGTTCGGATGAAGTTAAGGGATCTTTAACCATCGCACAGGCTAGGCACCTCTACTTTACGTCCTATCCTAGGGATGGCATAGATAACGATTCTTTACTCCCTTAAAAAATCCTAGAATATAAGACAATTCGTACGGTTAGTCCATAATAACACTTAGTGATCATTATTCTTCTCGACCACTACCGTACCGTTTGCGTGTGATTGATGCAAATAACAAAGTTTTGTGAGGAAATAAAACTCCGTCTTTCACTTTATTTTGCCGGCTACTAAATGTTATTTTCGCAAAGAAATCGTCATTAATAATTGATTCGCAGCACGACAAAATGTGGATTAAGCGACACACACACAAGATGGCGGATAGTAATGAATACTTGTTTAACAATGCTCTCAGTAATATTAGAAATATTACTAAAGTTAGAGGCAATATGAGTAATGAACTGAAAGAGAGTATTCTAAAATCCATCGTTGATCTAAATACAGTGTTTCAAGACTTAAAGAGAACAATTATGGAGTTAAAAGAGGAAAACAAAACGCAAGCTCAGCCGAGAGTGTCGTATGCTGCGAAAACAGCAGAGAAGGTTTCCCTGCCTCCGACAACTGTGAGTAGTTTTAAAGTATTTATTTCACCAAAAAATGACATAACCAGTAACCAAACGAAGGAAATCATTAAAAAATATGTAAACCCAGTTAAACTTAAGGTGGCTGTTAAAAGTTTTAGAAATATAAAAGATGGTAAGGTTATGATAGAGTCGAATTGTAAGGAAGACATCGAAAAAATATCAAATGAAATTAACTTAAAATGCATGGATCAACTTAATGCCTCAATAGGGAAAAAGAGGTGGCCCAGGTTAATTATAAAAAACGTTCCAGAGGAAGTGAATATGGAAAATATAGTCAATATTATTAGGGAACAAAATTTTGAGAAAAATATTGAGGATAAAGACATTATCCCCAAAAAAATGTGGTGCAATAAACATAATACAAAACAGAAAAATATTGTTATAGAAGTTAAGCCTAGTTTAAGAAGCTGGTTTATAAGTAAAGGAGTAAAGTTGATGTGGAACATATGTTCTTTGGCAGATTATATATCAGTTAATAGGTGTTTCACTTGCAATTCACTGACAAGACACATCGAGAAGTGTACTCGTACACAAATATGTCCTATTTGTGCGGGCCCACACAGACTTAGTGAATGCGAGAGGAAAGAGGTTAAATGTAGTAACTGTCTACAACATAACCAAAGGATTGCTAACCCATCTCGCCAAGTAGATACCAGGCATAGCTCTTTAGATAAGGACTGTCCAACTTATCTCGCCCTAGTAAATAGAATAAAACAAAATATTGATTATAGCCAGTAATGATGAAGTGTTGTTTCCGTGGTAACGGCTCATAGTGGTATAATTGGGTATGATATGGCAGATACTCAAGCGAAGGATTCATCTGAAGACGAGTCGATAGAAGTATACTCTTTTTGATCCCGTAGCCGTACCTTGCGAACAGACTTCAAAAGAACTGACATTGGCTTGGTAGAAAGATTGGGCACAGAACAACAAAGGCTCAACTATGAAAAATACTTACCGAACATCAAGTCAAGGCAGAATGAACCGGGCATATCTTCATCGTTACAGAATTTTAGACGACCCATGCTGTTTATGCGACTCTCATTCGCCGCAGACATTGGAGCACATAATTTATGATCGCGAGAATTTTGAAGCTTCCAGAAGAAAACTTATTCAAGACATAATTACATCAGGGAGTCATTGGCCGACGAAAGAGACTGATTTAATTTCAAAAGATTACTTCCATCTTTTCCAGTTCTCTTGCCAAATATTGTTGTAAAATATTGTAACTATAATTATTAATAATGTACATGTTATACGTTATGTGGTGCATGTGGAAAAATAAAGTGAATAAATAAAAAAAAAAAAAAAAAAAAAAAAAAAAAAAAATGGATTAAGCAACTGCGAATCTGATCCCAAGTGAAGTGTGATTCGACCATGCCAAAATGCCACAATTGTGATGCAACTCATGAAAAAAGAGTTAGTATATAGCTTACTACCTAAAACCGAACATTAAAAATATTTATGTATATTAATACCTAATGTTAAGAGAAAAGGGTAGTCGTTTTTAGAGTCTATTGATTATGTGGAGGAATAATTTTTGTTTATTAGTAATGTTCAGTGTTTATTTTTTTTAAATGCATAGATTTCATAGGTAAGTCTCTATGTAAACAGGCCTGACTATATAAACAGTGAAATATAATTTTAAACATCCGACACGCACAGAGTTTCATAATTTTTACCACTTTCTCTGATTTTAACAAATTTTTAAATTATTTGTTCACCCGTGGTAACAGGCAAATTTCAAATAAATGTTACCATATTTGTATTTATATACGTTATGTCCTTGCTATTCATAATTAATTAGACCCTTAGTTTGATTAAAATAATAATCTATTCAATTAATTAGGTTTAACTTTGATCTAATGGAGGAGATTTGGATATGCCTACTCTATGCTGACATGAGCCCCAAATTACTTGTTGCTTGGATGGTACATGTCCAAACTAATCAATACCCACCCTATGCTTCTATTCCTATCTTGGTCCAACTTTAGCGTTAGCATACAATAGTTTCATGAGTAGTATAATTCATATTATAGTTTATACTAACATAATTATGTCAAGTTTTTGCTATTTACATCATATTTCTATCTTCTGTTTTTTGAATATTCCAATGTTTCCAATTGTTATAAAAAAAACATATATATATACAAGCAATTCAAGATCGAATAACGTACCTTAAAAAAAACTTGAAAAAATCGGCAATAATTCCTACGAATTGTTTTTATGCCTTCATTTGTTTCCCTTAATGAATATCCTAGGTTCCCCCCTCTTTTTAGAATATTTTTAATACCAAAAAAATTTCCTTTCAAAAAGTTCCCATAAATGGGATTTCCATTATTTTTAAACTAGATTAAAATTTCGTTATTTATCATTTTCCTAACCGTTTTTCAACGAATCTTCAAAAATTTTAAAATTGCTCTATGCTATTAGTTTTAAAGCATTTTTTTCTAAATATAAGTTAGTAATCAATAAAGCAAAGTGTACAATGTGCGAGCCGATAAGGCTCAAAAACGACAGAACGTACAATCAAGAAAGTTATGTCAGCATATAGACACATTACCCCGGGGAAGAAGGTTTCCGTTTTTCTCTTAAGGGTGTAAATTTGAAGAGAAAAAATCTGGTGCGTGCGCGCAACACACAACTTTCACTTACCAACTTACTTAGATTAGAAATTGACGTGTTTTGCTAATTATCATTTCCTAAAGTCACACATTTTTCTACATTCATATCTTATTTTTGTTAATCGTTAAAGCCGTTTTTGAGTAAATAAAAAAAACCCGTGAAAATGATACAAAATTTATTAAGTAAAGTACCCCCTCCCGTAGATAAATTTTGATGAAATTTTTACAGTCATATCTCGGGCATATAAATACATCAAATACCAAGTTTGATCAAAATCGTTAAAACCGTTTTTGAGTAAATAAAAAAAACACGTGAAAATGATACAAAATTTATTAAGTAAAGTCCCCCCTCCGGTTAATCAATTTTGATGAAATTTTTACAGTCATATTTCGGGCATATAAATAGATCAAATACTCAGTTTAATCAAAATCGTTAGAGCCGTTTTTGAGAAAATCGAAAAAAACGTAAAAAGTTATTAAATAAAGTACCCCCTCCCTTTGAGCAATTTTGATGAAATTTTTGCTGTCACATCGCGGGCATATACATGCACTAAATACCCAATTTCAGGTTCCCACGGTTTATAGTTTTTGAGCTAGTCTGTTCACATACACACACACACACACACACACACACACACACACACAGACACACACACACACACAGACCATTTCGCGGGACTTGGTTATTTCGACTCAGGGGGTCCCAAAACGTGTATTTCCGTTGAAAACCGGAAGTCGAAAATTTTCACGATCGCAATACTTCCACTTACTATATATTTCATATATAGGTAAGTGAAAGTAAAAAAGGACTGGAATTTTAAGCCTCTCGCACCATGTAATTAGCCTATCTGAGAATGACATATGAGTTTATGAATGAAAAATTTAGTTCGAGCTTCAGACTACCAGTAAGCGCTTAGGTGTGTTTTTGTGACGTACGTCGGGTCGTTTTTGAGCCTTATCGGCACGCACATTGTACACTTTATTGTATATTTTATATTTTATAATATATATTGATTATTTTTATTTTTATGTTTTTGTCTGTTGCAGATACCGAGCCACATGTACCAGCCTTCTCCACTTCTCCCTACCTTGGGTTTCTTCATTCCAGTTTGCTACACACAGCTCGGGAGCGTCTTTGTTGATTCTATCTATCCATCTGATTTTTGGCCTTTGCCTTTGCACTACATAGATTACGGAAGGCTCTCACCTCCTATTGCATTAATTATCGTGTAGAGCCTTCCGATGGACTGCTATGGCCAGTTTCTATGAACAGTTGCTTATTGGTCTTTCTTACCCTGATATTCAGAGGGCAGTAAATCGCACCTCATAGCTCTTGGTTCAACACTTAGTTGCAGTGTAAGCCCTAAAAAAAAATTATGAACTCGTGAATTCGTCAAATCGACATCGTATAATTTGGAAAACATCTGCAACTATCTTTAATCATAAAATGCTAGATTTATGAAATTTTATTACTAGTTTTCAATTTTTTTAGTAATGAAGAAATTTTCATCCCACTTTTATATTTTTTTGTATGAATGGATATAATACTGCCTATTTAAAAAAAAAATCAAAAAAATCTAAAAGATGCCCTTTTCGAGATAATTGAAATTAAAATTTTAAACTAGGTTTTAAGAAAATTTTTTTAGTTCCAACCTATACATTGCTGTCTGTATATCATACTAAATGGCATGGAATGCTCTGTGAAAAGACACCAATCTCATAATCCTAATCAAATTTGGAAAACATTATACAGCTATTTTTAATCAAGATTTCTTGTGCTTCTGGACCTATTTTTGAGGGATTTAGAGACCAATAATTCAAAAACTGGTAGACATTGTACAGTTATATTTCACAATAGTTCTAGTAGATACAAGTAGGGTAGCTGTACAACCAATAGTTGACAGTTTAAGAAAAAAAAATTATATTATTGACACTGTATACGAATATAGTGATGTTAGGATAATCTTTGTTATGAATTTAGTAAGGCCAATCCCTCTAAAAGACTAGGAATACAATATCCTATGGTCTACATTTACGGTTTTTTAAAAAATTGATAAAAAATGATTTCTTAGAAACTTCTAAAATGAACCATAAGGACCATAATAAAAGGTAATCTTTTTTTTATTTATAAACTAGTAAAGTCACAATGGAAGCAAAATAAAATTTCCCCAATTACACAAAAAGCTTAAATAAGACAAAAAACATAACAAAACATATTTAAACGAAAAATGAGATCACCCAGTTAAGTAAGTATGATAAATAGATTTTAAAAATGGCCAAAGTTTCGTTTTTTTAATCTTGGGTTTGCACAATTTTCGACTCACTAATGATGAACTTCACTCTTCAAGTGCCCTTTTAGACAATTAAAGATGGCCACATTCATGCAAGATGAAATTTGTAGCATTTTGATAGAGTGCGACTATTATCAAGTATTCCATGTTCTTTGCAGAATCGGGAAGTGGGGAGAGTCAGATGAGACTATTGTCCATGTAGGAATAGGACTCTCAGCAATGCAATTTTGCTCTCAATTATCCATGCATTGATCACACTAGCTATAAATTCATAAAATAAGACATCCGTCATCCATATAGACTCAGACTTTCATAAACCACCCCCAGATGGAACTCTATTTGCTAAACCTGGCGATAGTTGACATCGATGTCAACTATTGAAATTATGGATTAATATCTGTTCTAATAGTTGACACCTACATTTAAGCCCTAAAACATTGTTTAAATATATTAAAAAGGACATCAAATGATTCTCATGAACTTAATGAATACCATAAAAGTAATTAAAACATAATTAAACTCAAATAAACCGACTAAAAAGCTTATTTAACTTTACTTCCACTTTACTGAAACATGGTAGCAGAAACCAAGTTTTCAGACACTAGACAATTCGCCATTCCAACCTCTCTTAAATAAGCTTGAGTTTTCATCAAACTAATGTCTATGGCAGCAAACTGGAGTAACTTGGCAAATTACTGCCAAATTTTAAACCAAAATAATCAACCCTGAATTTTATTATTCACACTTTTTGTGCAAAATGTCAACTATTGGAGCACTGTCAACTTATGGTACAGTTACCCTAGTATACCAAATTTCAAGAAAATCTGAGCTGGTGAGGTTCAAAATGATATATTTTTGTGTTGATTTGACGTGGAATTGCCGAGTATAGAAACATTTTTCCTCATAGATTTTTTTAAAAGAATTCTCATTGGCCCATATAGTTTGTTTTTTTCGATCTAATTTAACCTATAGGTTTCCCTATAGGTCTGCTCTATGATATACTAGATCTATAACCTAGATCTAGAGCTAGCTGCAACCTATTGGACAAGAAGACGCTACAACAACAAGAGCCGGAGCCCGGACGAAGCCACCCCCTGGCCGCCCCCGCCTGTTGCTATGGCAACACCGCTCTTCCCGGATTAAAATAGCTGCCGCCTCCGCTACTATTGTCCCGCCCTCATCTACCACCCATCGATTTATATATAAACCAACTTTTTGTAATTTATTTATCGTCTCTTTTAAATATTTATTATTATTATTATTATTAAAGAAAAGGAAATAAAAAATATTAAAAATATAGATCTTAAATAATTTATTTTTGAAGAGAAAAGACTTGGCTCCGCCGGGAATCGAACCCAGGTCTTCCGCGTGACATGCGCGGTATGCTATCCATTACACCAAGGAGTCGCTTCCAAACGGTGCCAAATCCTTCCTCTTCACAGGCACCTCTCCCAAGATCTCGCAAGTTTTGCGAGTATTTACGGGAGATGGACAATTTTGGGCATCTTTTGAAGTTCGTCAATTTTTTAAATTATTTTATACTTATTTAACCATCATTGTGGGTAACCAACTATTTTTTAAATTATTTTTTTAATAATTTATTTTTGAAGAGAAAAGATTTGGCTCCGCCGGAAATCGAACCCGGGTCTTCCCCCGGAAAGCGACTCCGTGGTGTAATGGTTAGCATACCGCGCATGAAGACCCGGGTTCGATTCCCGGCGGAGCCAATATTAATAACATATTAATAATATATGTTTGGTTCGTTTCAGCGAATTTTTGTTATAGCTTCCTATTTCTTGTATTAATGGGTTTGTGGAGGCTGTTGTATTACTGAAATATTTGGAGGTATGTGATAGGACAAATTGTTCGATTGTGGGTAGATCTTGGTCTTTGAGCATGGTAGATATTTTCGTGTAACGGGGATAGTTGTTAATGATTCTCATACAATGGTTTTGTATTCTTTCAAGTTTTTTATAGTCGGTTGAACAGGTTGAACTCCATACAGGTGAGGCATAGGTTATTAATGAACGAACGACGGATTTATAAATAATAAGCTTGAGCGTTGGGCTTAATGATATTGGGATTGGTGATAGTAAAGTCAACATATCACAAAAGTATAAATTCTAATTTATAGGATTTGGGGAAAAAGCTTTATAGTTCCGAAGGAACTATAATATTTTTGAAATTTTATATAAAAAAGAAATCGGGAATCGTACCCGGGTCTTCTGCATATCTGTTGCAGCGCTCTAAACTATTGAGGTAACCGTGGGGCCAATCCTAGCCGGGCTAATCTTCTGTCTATCCTATGCGCCATGTCTCGGTAATTTGACCGTGGTCATTAATAATAGTTTCGGGAAAAAGAATAACTGTTTAATTTATAATTGAACTTTGTCGTTGGTTAGTATGTACATTTCTCCATCGGATATCCATTTAATATATTAAGGGGAAAAAAACTTAGGAATCTAATGGGAAAGTTATTGCAAGGATATGCCATTGTATGTTGCATTGTAGTTTTTTTAAACAAAACAGTTAATTATACAGGGTTTCTTCCACGTATCTAAAAAAAGAAAACACAATTGAATTCCACATAGAAAAAGTTCGCCGACGCACAAGGTAGAGAGGAAGATTTAAGAGAAATTGAGGGGACAAGAAAGCTACGCATTAAGGTATAATGAGGAAATATAGGATGACATTTGGCACGAAATTTGGGGTCCTCATAATAACGTGGGTGACAGCACCATTTTTGGATGATATTATTACCTCATTAACCAACCCTAAGTGTTACGTTTAGTGCATAGTAACTACCTAATTGCATAATTCGTTTAAAAATTAAAAATAAAAATGAAAAGCGTTTCATTTAATCTCATCAATCAATTTATTAATCCACCGTGAGGCAGTTATGTAAGTTAATAAGGGCAAATATTTCAGTTTAAGAAGCCATAAACACACACAATTAGTATTAGTTTTCGAACAACATATTTTTAAAGGTGTTACTTCAACATTTTTTTTTTTTACTCTATTTGTGAATCAGCGCCTGTCAACAACTTGTTGACAATCAGCAGATTTGATCGCTGTTTTAATTCGACATATAACGACATGTGAGGCATGAGGAAGTATGGCACCCAGTCATACTTCTGTTCTGGCTCTCAAAGGGAGAAGATCTCTCATCTAAAACCTTTATAATCCGCTCCTAATGTTTATGGGCATGTCATCTGTAGCCATAAATCATATAAGGAGGTTAATATGTCCGTGTAAGTTGGTGTGGAAACGTTTGAAAAGAGACTGTGTTGGTGATGGCATGTGGAAGGTTTGATTGATTGAAGGTAAGGTTTGATTAGTTACGTACCAAGGTGCAGTGAAAATGATTAGTAATAATTTTGATTGATATAGGTTTAAGTAAGTATGTATATGTATTTAATTTTAGTCTAAGTTATAGTTTTGATTCGGAAAAAAGTGGGTATATAGTTTCAATCGTTTATTCAATAGTTTTTCTGTTCATTTTAACGTATTAAAAGAAATTTTTAATAAACGAAAATATAACAATGTCAATGCCAAACGAATTATAACAACATAAATATTTGAACAGGCTACGAAAATTATAATAGTAGAGATGAGAGATGGTCAACTGTTCTTCAGTTACGATAGGTTAAATGATTGTCAGGATTTTCAGTTTTCAATGATTTTTTTATGGTAAGCCAACGTTTCGATCCAACTTGTGGATCTTCATCAGGGCTAAAAAGAAAACAAATATATGAGAATCTATGCTAGAGGGTGAAATAAATGGATATATTACAGAACTGATAATAATATAAAAGATGGTGTATACATAAATATTAAAATAAGAGGCTGGTTAACAAGATAAAATAGAATCTGATATTTACCTACTGAGTCCAGGTGGATACTAAGACTAAAGGTAAAAATAAGGTGAGAGGTAGTGGTAGGGGGTTAGTTTGCCGACTTCAAAGGTTTATGACGGGGAAATCCAACGCTTTTGAAGTGAAGGCACATGATAACTGAGTGAACAAAAATATTAAAAACTAACAAAGCAGATGGTATTGTATACAAATAGTTGTGTCTGGACTCAATAACATAAAAATGAGATAATACATAATGTAAAAATGCATAAAAATTTGGAAAATATACAGAAAGAAGCATACAATACAAAAAATAATAATAGTACAAGAAAATTATAACTTTATAGTACACAAATCATATGGCTTGAGCTTCACAGTCAAGACACAGACTGACTGTTCAGTCAATTGCTCATTATATATAGTTGTAAGGAGGGTCAATAACGTTGTAGAATCTCGTGGAAGCTGTTGGAACGGCGTAAATGGAGCTCGAACAATCTAGATCCAAACAGTTCGCTCTAACCGCTTAGTTTGTTCCAACGAACGGTCTGGGATTTCAAATCATATGTTTTGTTTCTTTACTTAACGATTTAACGTTACAATATATTATAGTATTTTCATATGTAAGTATGTATTTATACGTATATGTTTTGATTTCTCATGATTAAGTCCAATTTTTTATAATATGAACCAGTCATTTAATTTGTGTAAGTGGTTTCATAATGTTAGTAAGGCATGTGGAGAATTTTGGATGTTTTGTTAAAATTACTGTATCGTATTCGTAAGTAGCGGTCAATGTGTCATTGCTTACAGGTATGTTATAGGTGTATACAATGTACAAGTTGATATTACGAGGGGTGATGGTAGCACGAAGCTACAGTAACCACAGAACACTTGATCTCTCAGTAGTTAGTTTATTAGCGGCTATCAGTAATCACCAACAGTAATTGGCTCTTGGTTAGATCTAACATCAATAGCCACAGTACTTACTGATACGGGTTAGCTATTGGTTCTTAATGTAATGATAGGTTCTCTCATTCCTTACAAGCTTGGGAGCTTAAGCCCCTTTCATAACTTAACTATCCTTTGTTTGTAAGTGCGGCAGGGGGTCAATCGACCCCGTAGTGCAACTATCCACAAGTGCGTCATGGGGCTAATTGACCCCGTACTTACGTGCCCATTTAAAACGCTAAAACCTCTCGGAAAATGAACTAAATTGATATAATTGAATATTTTCCTACTCTTTAGACACCAACAAATATACGACAGCCGCAGACCGTGTTTTCATCCATATTTTGATACATGACGTAGAATTGAATATTTAACTTAAACTTTTTACCTTATTAGGAACTTTTTCTGCTTTGTGCGGTAATTTTTATGGGCAGCGAAGGATTTGAATTTTTTTAAGTATAAATAAAGATGGTTGAGTATGAATTATTATTAAATTACGACACATAATCAAAATTTATTTTACAGGAAAATGAGAAAAACATATTAGAACCGACACCAAAAAGTAACTGAAAAGGGGTTTTGTTATTTACAGAGGTTGGGAATATGTGATTCACAAATAAAACACGGGGAATAGTACGGGGCTTTATGGCTTGGTGCCGAACTGCAGCCCAAATATCACTCTCTAGGCCGGCACGGGGTCATAAAGCCACATGCGATTTTCAATGATATACGACGTTTTTATTGGCTTTGAACTGCATAAACATACTTTTATCAATTATATTTAAAAGTATAAAGAAAAAACAGTCAAAGTGTTTTTTTGACAGTTTACTTCAAAACCCACCCGTACTGGGATGGTTACGCACGGGGTGATTTGACCTCATGCCGAACTGAAAGTTTTATTGAGATTTAGGTAGGGGTATATAATGTATATTTAAATTAAGAATTAGATTCGATCTTACTTCGTGTATCATCAGTGGGAAATATATTTAAAAAATGCTTATAATATTTTGAAGTACGAAATATTGAAGTTGATTCGCCTCCTTTTCATGTGACCTATTCCTTTTTACTTTCACTTACCTATATATGAAATATATAGTAAGTGGAAGTATTGCGATCGTGAAAAATTTCGACTTCCGGTTTTCAACGGAAATACACGTTTTAAGGTGCCCTGAGTCCAAATGACCAAGTCCCGCGAAATGGTCTGTGTGTGTGTGTGTGTGTGTGTGTGGACAGACTAGCTCAAAAACTATAAACCGTGCGAACCTGAAGTTGGGTATTTAGTGTAGGTATATGCCCGCGATGTGACAGCAAAAATTTCTTCAAAATTGCTCAAAGGGAGGGGGTACTTTATTTAATAACTTTTTACGCTTTTTTCGATTTTCTCAAAAACGGCTCTAACGATTTTGATTAAAATGACTATTTGATTTATTAATGTGCCCGAGATATGACTGTAAAATTGATTAACCGGAGGGGGGACTTTACTTAATAAATTGTATATTATTTTCACGTGTTTTTTTTATTTACTCCAAAACGGCTTTTAAGATTTTGATCAAACTGGGTATTTGATGTATGTATATGCTAAAGATGTGATACCCAACATTTCATCAAAATTGGTCCAATGAAGGGGGCACTTTATGTCATAACTCTTTTTCAAATTTTTACCTTTTTTTCGATTATCTCAAAAACGACTTTAACGATTTTCATCAAATTCGTCGAGTTTAATGACAATTAGGTGTTCTTTAATATCAGGTAAGCTTTATTGTTTTTAAAATGTTCTGAGGTGGCTTAAATGGGGAAGGGGCCTTTTTCTTATTCCTATAAAGTACCCTTGTACTTGTTTATATGGAAAAATTATCTGTCTCTCGTTTCGCCTAAAAATAAGAAATGGCTAAATATGAGATATGATAAAAATCAAGTAAACATTTAGAGGAGAATAAAAGAAAAATATTCAGTCAACTGATAGAACACGTTGAGCCCACATATGCAGAGTACGCCTTTAATGACAGACCATTGTTCATAATTAATGCCAATCTGTTCACTTAATGGAAATTATTTGTTTAATGGTAAATGAAGTTTTCAACAACTACGTAGAGAATTATAAAATAAGACGACTTGAAGTATTATGCTTGCATTGCCGAATGACCCCAAGCTTTTATTTAATAATAAAAAAAACTAGTGTTTTTTGTAGAGCAAACAAAAAGAAAAAATAAGAAATGAATGCGGAAAAATGTGTCTTTGAGAAGTGGCAATTAACAAAACACACCAATTTCTAATTTAAGTAAGTTAGTAAGTGAAAGTTGTGTGTTCCGCGCACGCACCAGATTTTTTTGGAGTGGTGTTAATCCACATTATAATCTATGTTAAGTCAATTCACCTTAACGTTAGAAGGTTATAAAAAATTTTATATATGTATGTTTATTATATCCTCACTTCCGTTTGCTCATATTTTTAATATCCTGATAATTTTAATGTTTTTAAATTATTTAAGATATGAGGTACTCCCCTATTTTCCGACAAAGCAATGAAACTCTACTTGAAACGTATCGTTACCTAGTGCAATTATACTTTCCCAAGGAGGTCCGGAAATTCCTATGATGACGTTCTCAGTTCATGTCCTGACCGGATTGGCCGACTTGTACAAGTTTCAACATGTAAAAGCCTTTCGCGACCCAGTCTTATGAAAAGGAGGTGAATCAACTTTATTCATATAATAATATCTCGTACTTTAACATAATATAAACATTTTTTAAACATAATATTTTTCACTCATGAAACTCGAAGTAAGATCCGAAACTAATTCTTAATTTAAATGTAGATTATATGTCCCTATCTACGAATATCTCAATAAGGAGTGACTAAGTCACAGCTGTATTTATGTTAAGTAGTAATGACTTCTTTTTTTAGTTATTTAATATATATATATATCATAATATAATATACTCCATGTCATTGACGCTTAGTGGCGACAGGTTCAAATGAAAATATTAGTTTAAAAAAAAAATCTGTTGCGATGCGCGCAACACACAACTTTCACTTACCAACTTACTTTGATTAAGAAATAGACGTGTTTTGTTAAATGCCATTTCTCAAAGTGACACATTTGTCCACATCCTTTTACTTATTTTTGTAAGTATTTGCACTTTAAACTACACTAAATTTTATTTTTAAATAATAAACTTATGATAATTTACTATATAATTAAAAATGTACTTGTGATAATTCGGCAATGCAGCATAAGAGAGTCGTCTGATTTTATATTTCTCTATGTATGTAGTAGTTGAAAACTTAATATAGTTACCATGAAACAAATAATTTCCATTAAATGAACAGAATATCTTTAATTACAAACTATCGTCTGTCATCAAAGGAACTGCGCATGCGTGGGCTCAACGTGTTTTATAAGTTTACGGACTATTTTTTTTTTTTCTCCTGTATATGTTGACTTGATTTTTTTATTTTTATATTTCATATTTAGTCATTTCTTATATTTATGCAAAACGAGAGACAAATAATTTCTCCAAATAAACAAAAACAAAGGTACTTTATAGGAAAACAAAATAGGTCTCTTCCCCGTTTAAGCACCCTCATAACCTTTTTAATAATGATAAACCTTGCCTGATATTAAATAATACTCTATTCTCATTAAACATGAGGAGTTTAATCAAAATCGTTAAAGCTATTTTTGAGAAAATCGAAAAAAAAACAACAGAAAAAGGGGAAAGAAAGTTATGAAATAAAGTGCCTCTTCCGTTTGATCAATTTTGATGAAATTTTTGCCGTCAGATTGCGGGCATATTCATACATCAAATACCCAGTTTTATCTAAATCGTTAGAGCCGTTTTTGAGAAAAACGAAAAAAATAACCTAAACATTTATAAAATAAAGTACCCCCTCCGTTTGACCAATTTTGATGAAATTTTTGCTGTCACTTCACGGGCATATACATATACCGACTACCCAATTTCAGGTTCTTACGGTTTATAGTTCTTGAGCTAGTACACACACAGACCATTTCGTTTATTTATTATTTTTTTTTTTTTTTGGTTGGTTATTTGGACTCAGGGGACCCCAAAAAGTGTCATTCCTTTGAAATCTGGAAGTCGAAATTTTTCCAGATCGCAATACTTTCCCTTACTATACATTTTATATATAAGCAAGGGAAAGTAAAAAATACATAAAGTACCAATACCTAAAACTCACTCCTTTCAACAACTTCATATCCTAAAAGAAAATTATTTTTCAGGCGAGTGATTGAAAGTTTTAAAGTGTATTAAAATAAAGTATGTTCAGGATAGATTTTCAGCCTCAGTTCGAACATTTTCTTTGCAGCAGGCAGATTGTTTTAGTTATTAGCTCATTTTTATCTATGTTTGAAGAAGAACAAATTATACACAATTTAAATTTTATCCAGTCCCTTATTACAATAATTTCCCTTACTATACATTTCATAAATAGGTAAGTGAAAGTAAAAAGCTTTTCTGAACTAAATTTGTAGGCTAATTAAAGTTTTGTATTCATAACGCTGACATTGTGTTTCCTCAACGTAAATAACCAAAAGAACTTGGAAGAGCATAGTTCCATTTTGGGAGGGATAATATTCCCAAATTTAGAAGGCGCATAGGATGCAGCCTGACAAGAAAGTTGGCACATTGCCCGTAGGAAGATACCTAGAACTCGTCCTCTGTAATATAGGGACTCTATTTTTCGATAGTTCTAATTCTTTCTTCCTTCTCGGTTCAAAATAAACTCCTTGTGTAAATCTTTTCCGGAAGATGGACTGTTTCTATTCTCATTTACAAGGTTTGTCTAATATGGTTTCAAATATAGTATTGTAGCCGACAAATAATCCCAAAAGGTGTATACAACAACATTTAGTAAGTTCTTACTTTTGCTTCCTTATATATAGAATATTAATAAGAATATATACAACCTCAATGCAACTCTAAAAAAACTCCAAAAATTTGATTCCTTTATTTTATTTTTACCTTCACTAACCTATATCAAATATAGTAATGGAATGTAATGCGATCGTGAAAAACTTCGACTTCCGGATATTAACAGTTTATTAACAGTATTGTAGCCGACAAATAATCCCAAAAGGTGTATACAACAACATTTAGTAAGTTCTTACTTTTGCTTCCTTATATATAGAATATTAATAAGAATATATACAACCTCAATGCAACTCTAAAAAAACTCCAAAAATTTGATTCCTTTATTTTATTTTTACCTTCACTAACCTATATCAAATATAGTAATGGAATGTAATGCGATCGTGAAAAACTTCGACTTCCGGATATTAACAGTTTTGGGGTCCAATGAGTCCAAATAACCAAGTCCCGCGAAATGGTCTGTGTTTTTATGAGTTGTCTGAATATTTTTCGTTTTTTTTCTCCAGTATATGTCTACTCGATTTTTTCATAATTCATAGTTAGCCATTTCTTATGCCATGCACCGCACAAAGAGAGATATTCACAATATAAAAAATAAATAATAAACTTGTGATAATTTACTATATAATTAAAAATTTACTTGTGACAATGCGGCATTGCAAGCATAATACTCCAAGTCGTCTTATTTTATAATTCTCTATGTACTTGTTGGAAACTTCATTTAGTTGCCATGAAACAAATAATTTCCATTAAATGAACAGAACGGCTTTAATTATGAACAATGGTCTGTGATTAAAGACGTACCCCGCATGGGTGGGCTCAACGTGTTTTATGAGTTGACGGAATATTTTTATTTTGGTCTCCACTATATGTTTACTTGATTTTTTTCATATCTCATATTTAGCCATTTCTTATTTTTAGGTGAAACGAGAGACAGTATGCTGCCTTGTTTGTTCATATAAACAAAAAACAAAGGTGCTTTATAGAAAAACGAAAAAGGCCCTTTCTCCATTTAAACCCCATCGGAACATTTTAATAATGACAAAGCTTACCTGATATTAAAAAATACCCGATTTTTATTAAACATGACTAGTTTGATCAAAAACGTAATAGCCGTTTTTGAGAAAATCGCAAAAAACGTAAACATTAGACAAAATTCTTTAAATAAAGTACCCCCTCTGTTTAACCAATTTTGATGAAATCTTTACTGTCAAATTGCGGGCATATGCCTCACTAAATACCCAATTTCAGGTTCGTACGGTTTATAGTTTTTGAGCTAGTCTGAATAAAAAAAAAATTAAAGTATTGACTTTTTATTTTTCAAAAACTTAAATTTTCATGTTTTATTTCATATCCTGAAATTAAATTAATAAATATAAAATGGACTCAGTAGCTTTGATTCTAAACGCCATAATTATAAAATTTTCATATCAGCTCGATTTTATTTTCGTTAAAATATAACATATATCTTCCACTCATCTAGAAATAAAATTTTCAGTTTTTCTTTGAATCCAAATAAGTTTAACCTCATCGCTTTTTCACGGTGACCTTCGTGCATTCTTCTGATTTCTGTTATATTATAAGATGAGGGAATTAAATCTGTGCATGCCGATATTTTATAAACTATATTATACACTTAAAAAACATTAAATATTATTAAATATAAATTGAAACATGTGTTAGATTTTTAAAGCTAAGATTGTGATGAGGAAAGAAGAAGCGGTGTGATGCAAGAGCTCAAGATATTTACCGCTCACTCAACACGTGGCCTCTATACAGTCATCGCTTCCAATTAAATCTCTTATTCATTTATTTTATTTTACAATCTATTATAATTTTACTTTATAAATATTTGTAAATTATTTAATGTACTTTTAGATGTAGTTGTCAAAGTAGAAGCGATATTATGGAAAACTTTTTATTTATATAAACTACATAACATAACCAAGAATTTCTATTCAACACGAAAGACTATGGTGACTCTAATGAGTTAAATTTATATACATTATTTTTATTATTATAGGTTCAGTTGTTATAACTGCTTTGGAGCATTCACCAGGACAATCACACAAATATCATTTATTGGTTCATCGACAACGGTTCGGCTTTATCGCCATTTTTAAGTATAAAATTGGGTTAATCAATTAAACATTACTAAATAAGAAAAGTTAAAAAAATAATAAATAACAATAGTAAAAAATATTTTTTCTTAAATAAGGAAGCACTATCCAATAGTTAAACCTTTTACTAGCATATTTGCTTAAGAATATATTTTCATTTAAAGAACTTATAAAAAAAAAAAAAATTTGGATATGATTTAAAAAATGTTCTACCTTTTAAAAATTAGGTTTTCGTAATAAATAATTACAATAAACTACAATAAATTAAAATACCTCAATCTGAAGATTGATTTAATTTATCCAGCTTTTTAAACATTGCCTTCATCAACCGAAATAAAACTTCTTTTTTATATTAAACCATCAACTGGTGTCGTCATGAATGATGATGAAAGACTAAAATTGTTTAAATGTTCATTGGCCACCCAAATCCCATGTTAACCCTTACTTCTTATAACCTCCCTTATTGTAAATAAACTTGGAATATATAACTATCAATCTAATAAATTTTACCTACTTGTGTTTATATTTTTCAAATTATTCTGACGGAACTGTTTTTTACATTTTTATGTTGTATATTATTGTATTTTGTTTAATATTTCTGTATAACATTTGTTTAGATTCTTGGTATCTGTTTTAAAATTAAACCGCTTTGTTAATATTTTGGGTAATATGTATCGCCTCCATCAATTTTCTTTTTTGGTTACTTGTTTCATTATGCAAAATAGAAACCTCGCCAAAATCAAATTTATGTTTAGTTGTGAAGCAATGCTTGGCACTATGAAACATGGTTTAAAATCGAAAAGTAAATAAATAAATTAAATCTGATCAAAATTTTTAATTTTGATTTATAAATTATTTGTATTTTGGACCCCCAAAATTAAGCATATTTTAGGAAAATAGGTGCTTTCTCGAGCACCCTCCGGTTTCACGGTGAAATCCGGGTTTCAAAGGGGTGCTTGATTTTTGTTAATATATCGTAAAGGTGGGTCGATATTAGATCTATTTACGTCTCTCAGTAATATTTATCTATTAGGCCATTCTGGAAACCGAGAATAGTGAAACAAGTCTAAATTTTCAATTTACAGTTTTTATGATGAATTTAACTGAAATATCGTAAATTTAAAGCAAGGAAAGTGTAATAATTATATACTGTATACTATGTAATACTTTTCACTACCAGTGTACAGGTTACTATCTGTATATTAATAATTCAACAATGAATTTTTTTTTTTAAATCTTTCTGTTAAGTAAGTGTGTGTACTTATTTAGTTTTTGTCTCAGTCTTAATTTTGAGGATTTAGAAAAGAAGTGGGTAAAGTAGCTTGAGTCGTTTGTTTAGAGTTTCCCTTTTTATTTTAACCTATATGGATATACTGTTCACAGATTTACGGCATTCCTAAAAAAATACATTTACAAAAACTCCAGCACCTTGGTATGTGACTAATCAAACCTTCCACATGCCAACAGTCGACCAACACATCAAGACTCTTTACAAACGTTTCCAGACTAACCTACACGGACATATAAACCTAATAATTATAGTTGAATGTTTATATAAACATATGAAATGCCCATAAATGTGAGGAGAAGATTAAAAAGGCGTTGGATGAGAGATCTCTTAACCGACCTGAATAACTGAATGAAGCCAGACTTTCATCCTTCCCCATGCCTGACATGTCAACATTTGCAATTGTATACGGCCATCAAATCTGCTAATTGTCTATATATTCTTAACAGGAGCAGATATACTAATGAAGGTAATACAAAAAAGATCTGTCTTCGTGTCGCTATTCTTAATATTCTTAAATAGAATATTGAACTTTAATTCTATTACATCTTCTTACTCAAGCAATAACTTACTGAATATAGTAAGAGTCAACCTGCTTAACAATTGGATTAATCCATACCTTAAAACTGCAATAATGGTACATAGCAATTGAAACCGTACAGCTGTTGTAATCCCTCAAGCTTACCATACCTCGAAATTCCGAAACCTCACAATTTTTTCATTACTTTTATTTAAACCTTAGTTAGGGGCTTAAAATCATTTTAATAACGAATAAAAATTATGATCTATTTCGTCTTTGTTAAATTTTCTTTCATTTGATGATATTACAACCAAATTATATGAGGCTTTCAGTTGACAGAGCGACTCAGAACTCAATATAATTTCATCATTTTTCACGAAAGAACTTCCAATAATATATCTCTATGAAAAAATCGTCCCTTTTTATTTTGTAATGGAATGACAGAAAATTTATTAAAACATAGCAGTTTCTTCCACCAAGATATTTTTTAAAGTGATTCCCTGCAAAATGTCGAAAATGGAGTTATTCATTGTCTCAACTGAAATATATATGTATACCTAGAATTCGTGTGACGATTGCATTGATATTGTGTATTTTATCAATCATCACAATAACTGTATAATATCAGTAACATTTACTATATTATTATTTTTTTCTAGGTTTCTACTAAGAGTGTCGATTATCCGTACTAATCAATGCCAGGCCAAGTCCGGATACTGAAATTTCACGGATGTTCGACGCAATAATGCACCCAGTAAAATTTGAATTACGTGTGAAACCGTACGGCTATTGGCACCCTTAAGACTAAATTTCAGTGGTGACAATAAAAAAAAAACTTCTTATGAAGGGATCTAATTGAAACTTCCTATAACTCCTCTTTATCTATCCTTATAAAGACTCAAGAGGTTTTTTTGGGTCAAAAGTTCAATAGTTTTACAATATGGCAACATTTATTGTTAAAAGTGCCAAATCTAGTTATTGGCACTCTGTGGATTTAATTCTGAAATCTTCCCTGCGGTTAGTTTTTTAAAGTCTTACTTCATAGATGACTTAGAGGACCCTTCAAACATTAGACTCATGTATGCATTGTAATAAAATTAGGACTTGTTTACCTATTTCTTTAAGTTAAAGT
>CAJVQU020000038.1:0-37444 GCA_911387785.2 Aelia acuminata
ATAAATTCTAATTTATCACACACACCCCCACAGAAACACACACACACTCATTCCTCCATATTTGGCCAATGTTCCATATAGCGGCGATACGATCATAATTTCCCTTTGGCAGAGGTGAACGCGCAATGTAGGGCGGTTGAATAGCTTGTTCTATGGAACTAACGATGCTTAGCAATTTAGTGGGAGGGGATTGGCTGGGAAATGAGAACAGCAATGGCCAATAGCCTGCCTTCATTTGTAATTCACACATACACACATCTCATGCCATCACTCCCCCACATTCAAGCGACTAAAACCATTCGCTTACATATTACTTTCAATCAGTTTGATTAAATTTGGGATTAGCCTGTTCATTGTAGTTACCAATTACATATGGATATGCGTAAGGCTAGGTACAGTGTTGTTATTTTTGGTGCTTCGGTACAAGATTTAGTACTTTTTGAATTAAAAACTATGCTGGTACCGCACAACAAATCTGGTACCCCATTGATATTTGGTAGTATATCGATGTATTATTCAGTATAAAAATGTGTTACAGCAACTAATTAAGTAATTAAGTTATTATAGTGATACATATGTATTAATTGTAAGTTGGTAACGAAAGAGCAATTTTCGTACCGAAAAAAAAATTAAGTTGGTACTGCGAAACGAAGGGCAGATTATAATCTACCAATAGATTTTTAGGCCAAGCTTTAAGTTCCATAAAATTACGAGATAGTTAAAAGAATATTAGATATGACGTTTGTGTGCCCAGTAAATTATTGTTTATTCAGGCTGAAGATTATAATCGTATTATACATATACTGTACATATTTACAATGCCATTATAATCTGCCAATAGTTTTTAAGCTTTATGTTGCGAAAAAATACGAAATAATTAAAAGAATATTAGATTTGACGTTTCTGTGCCCAGTAAATTATTGTTTATTCAGGTAGAAGATTATACATATGTTATGCATATTTAGTACATATGTATAAATCGATTATAATCTACATATAAATTTTTAAGCTAAGCAATCTCTGGGTATATTCTTTATTGTTATAAAAATCGTTATGATCTCGCTTTACATTATATTTTTACGAAATCAACCGTTGAAGTCGAAAAAAATCTCATTCTGTCCTAACGAACTTTTCTTGACTCACGGCTTTTCTCATTGTTTTCCAAGTTCCCTGGTTGAAACCGGGATATACAGCTAGTTATAAATAAATTAAAACTAAAATTATAGTTTTTATGTAGTTCAATAAATAAAATGTTGCTATTTATTTATTTTACAAAATCTAATGGTGAGTCTAAACTTTTGACTGGAATTGTAGGTTTCTAATTTCGATGGAAATTCATATATTTTCTATTTCAAAGTAAATATCATTAACTTATATTATATTAAATAATTATTCAACAATAATTCGCCACTCTATTTTACAATTTAAAATGGTACCATATCATTTTTGAAATTATATTTTTTTTCGCATGAGTTTTTTTTTTTTTACAAAGCTCTATACAACGACGTATTATATATAAATGTAATTATTATATTGTGGGTGACCGCATTTTATAATTTTCCAATAATTTCAAATATTTTATTATTATATGGGTATAGTTGCTGTTAACAGTATTGAAGCAATCACCAGGACAATTACACACAATACACAACTTGCTTCATCTACAACGTTTCTGCTATGTCGCCATTTTCAAGTCTCAATATAAATAATGATTTAATGTATCCAGCTTTTTAAACATTGCCTTCTTCAATAATAATAATAAGTCTTTATCGCCAGAAACAATAATAAATCTTTCATCTTCATAATGAAGACACCAGTTAATGGTTTATATATATAAAAAAAGAAGTTTTATTTTGTTTAATGAAGGCAATGTTTAAAAAGCTGGATAAATTAAATCATTATTCAGATTGAGACTTGAAAATGGCGACATAGCCGAAATGTTGTAGATGAAGCAATAAATGTTATTTGTGTGATTGTCCTGGTGATTGCTTCAATACTGTTAACAGCAACTATACCCATATAATAAAAATATCCCAGAAGGTTAAGAAACCAATTATATATTGGATATAATTAAGAAATATTTGATTATTATTATTACTCTCCAAAACGTTTTAGATTGCGTTTTTAGGCGTTTTTCACTTCGTCTACAGGTTTATTAGCGATAAAGCTGTGGATTTTAGTGTATGTTACAAACCCTTACCTACACCCATTCCAAATATCAATAAATTCCGATTAATTTCCGAGCCTCTCTCCGTTCAGAGGATGAGGTGTATGGGTGGTAATTTCGCTCAGAAAACACAAGGCTACAAGGGAGCTAATCAGGAGAGGTATTTGCCAACGCTGATGGGTTTCATTGGATCGAAACGTTTCCAGGTCTTTTGTTGGTTTAAAATTAATTTTCCTTTAACTCCCGTTAGCCATTGGTCCCCACGATCAATGTTCGCTGTACCAGATGCATTTGTAAATTTTAATTCAAAAACGATAATAAAATCTTCGATATTCTAAGTTACTATAAATAATTCCATTGTTGAAAGCCTTTCTGAAATTTAGTGCGTTAAGAACCTAATGGGTAATTTATTTATACCCACATATTTGGAAAGAAATAAGAGAAAAGCGGTGAAGCGAAAAATTGCATCGGGTTGTAAGAGATCAAATACGCGGATAGGAAGGTGAGATAAATGGTATTGTTGTAACAGTTAAGAAAGTTATACCTCAGCACCCTCTCTCTTAGTAAAGGATTTTTCCTTTAAACAAAACTTTATTCTTTCTCTTTTCCACAGTTTTTAAAATATAGATTTATTTCAAATGCGTTTTCCATGTACCTTCAAGTTGAATAAATGTATGTTCTTCTTTCTTATATCGAGTTTTTATTTTCCTATTTTAATACACGTGGATTAGTCTGGGATAGTTGTGTACTCACGAAGTAAGGAAACGAATCGGGAATAGCTTCCCTATTTAATTAAAATTAAGCTCTCCAAGAAACAGAAACAGTTCTCTAAAAGTGTGAAATATACATGTAAGCATAACTTTTGGAGTAATGCAAACAGCAAAGTATGTTCAATATTGGCCATGTATGGTCTAATACATGTACCACTAGCAATAACAAATTGCAAATACTACAAAATAAATGTTTGCGGTTATTTGGCAATTTCCCTAAATGGACCCCGATAGACTTGATTCATTACAGTGTATATTTATAAATTATCGATAGATTTTTTTTAATTCACGTGAGTCTAATCTTCACGTTCGTATAAGGGAAATTGTCAACCATACCAAATCAGATTTGCCTATAAACATAAAACGTGTATAAACATAAAAAATTGAATCATATAGTACTTATTATAAATCAGATCAGAGGTTAATGTAGAGATATCTATTTGTTTTCGTTTTGTCTTTTTTTATCTTTTATGCTATGTTTGAGGGTTTTTGTTTTGTATTTTTTCCTCATTTATTTTATTTAATTATTGTAAATTCTAATTTTAAGGATTTCTTTGAGACCATATAAAGTGCGGACATAGCAAAGCAAAGCTTGAAGGCACATATTCATTTTAAGTATAGTGTATTCTTAATTTAATAAATAGATAATAATAACAATAAAATAAATGTTTAATATCTTATTTAAATATATATTAGATTTCTTGATGATGGAAGACAGTTGACCGAAGATATAATGAAGTGGAAAACTCATCCGATTTCCATGAGGGGAGGGGGTGCGTTCAAAAATAAATAACTCTCATAAGTAATACATATCAAAGTATGAACAAATCGACGTTCTGTCCAAATTACCAATTACTGTACAATTCATCGGTTACTCCTCAATATCACCTCCAAATAAACCATCCATTCTTTCACCTTAAACTCCTCTCCCAAATCCGTACAGCTAACACAAAATTTATGAAACTATCTACCCTCACTTCCACTCATCAGTTAAACCCATCACAATCTTGCACCATCTGTAATAGGAAGGAAAATGAAACTATCCACCATCTCAACTGTTCATGCCCAATGTACACAGCATACAGGACACACTTCCTACCAGATTTCTGTAACATGTCAACCCAACAGTTTTTCGAAAAATTAAAGTTCAGTGACGTTTCCACAATTAATGCACTGGTGCAGTTCACAGTCCGATGCTTGAACTTAAGAAAATTTATGATAGATGAAGGTTGAGCAATGTGGATCTGGTCGTTTGATCTTAACTTTATTTCTTCTAGCATGTTTGTATTTTTGCAATCGGTGTTTCTTTTAGTTTGGTTATTTTTAGCAATGGTTAGTTTAATACTGACGGGATATTGTATTTTAAGTGCTATTATGCTTTTTACAGACCCAGAATTATTACTGAAATACAAAGTACATGTAAAAAGCACAAATAGAAAAGGGCATGAGAAGAAACTAAAATTGTAAACTCTAATTTTTATATTTATATATTATGTACACACTCTATTTGTACGGGGGAAAACCCCAAAGAACAAATAAATATTATTATTATTAAGTAATACATATTTAATTGTGTCGAGGTTTCGACCCGAATTTCAGGTCCTTGTCAGTGCTGGTGGTGTCAACGCTTTTGAGCTTTCTTTCTTACAATTTTTATAAAAAATTTCTTCTTCTTCTTCTTATCAATAATACGTTATCATATCATGAACATTAGGAGAGGAAGAAAGCACTATACTTTTTCTAAAACCCAACTTTATCCACTTTCTTAATCATCAATCTTCCGTAAATATGTAAAACAGTGAAATCAATATTATCTTGGTGCAAATGGGTATGTATTTATTTCATGTTTTTATCGTTTTTCAAACTTAAAAGTTTTGAAGCATATCAAATATTTGTGCAACAGCCAGACTAACATCTAATCTGGATCTGTTTATTTATTGTTATTACAAGGGAACTAGACGGCCCAGCGATAACGAAAATAGCAATGTGACTTTGCTTCTCTATTCGAGTAAGGCTGTACCATTTATTGACAAAACATGTCAAGACTAACTCAAAGTTTAACAGGACATTAGTAGGGAAATATCGGCGCAAGTTAGAAACTATGACAAGTTGCGATCCCTATAACAGATCGCCTATAACTGGAGCATGGGCCGATCCGTTGCAACTTATGCCAGGCAATTACAAAGGATTTATCTTAATGTACAGCCTAGCGCCCAATTTCAATGCAATTACAGCCGCCCCTACTCCCACCGCATATTTATTACCAGTCAATCCTCGGAAAATGTATGCCAATATCTAAGTATAATGACCATCGAAAATCGCTTATGTAATGTATATCTTTAAGAGAGGAGAAATAACGTTCATATTTCTCGCGAGATACATATAACTGCGAAGCTAAGTCTTAGTTCGGACGAATCTAACAAGGCGTTTAATTTGCCTAATTAAAGTTGTTAACGATTTCACTCCATTGACTGCCTGAGGTAATGTAATCGCTCTAAAAGTTCCTGCCCAGAAATGAAATCCGTTAGCGAAAACTAATTACGCCATTTAGAGCACCTAAAATCCAACAAGACGTTATCTTTTCTTAACTGCTTTTTTGTTTCACAATTCAGACCGCTTAGTTAATAATTAAGAATCCAGAAGAACGTGTTACCTAAGATACTGAAGTATTGAAACTTATTACACCAATTCAAATCGCTGGATATAAATAAGCTAAAATTATTGATTTACTGGTTAGTTTACTTAGCCTGTTATGCATGTTATTTTCCTCAAATATTCCACTTCCCCATACCACGATTGTACTTGAGATCAGAGAAGGCGGACTGCATTATAATAAGAACAGGACCCAAATGTTTCATTCATTAATTAAACTTAAAAATAACCCTTTTATTAGATTTAATTGTAAGTTAAATTTATTTTCTAGAAAACTTCCTTATTTATTGGTTATATATTCTGATCGAATTCCATCAATGAAGTTTCGAACATTACTGACTTTTCTTAATGGAATTAAGTCTTGAGAATGAAGTTTGTTTTCTATTGCACTGCGCTAATTTCAGTTAATGTGGGAAGCCGATACTTAGCGCTTTCAAGTCTAACTCTAAAAGCCATTAGAGGGGACTTGCGACCGATCTTAGATGATGCCATAAAACTGGAAAGGCTCATGGAAGAGAGGAACGGCAAATGCGGCAATTAAAAAGGAAGTCTACGATGGGATTAATTCGGGATCTGGAGGTTGGATGGTGATTGGGGGAGGGGGGTATACAGGACGAGGGGGGTGTATAGGACGAGTGGGAAAGTTGGGAGGAGTAACTTTGGGGACAACTGCTAGCACCTCGCTGCTCCTCCAACTCCTCGTCAGTGAGCTCCGGTCGATAACTAGTCTTCCAGAGGAATGTGGCAGATACCTCATGGATATCGTAGAGATCTAGCGAAGGGCATAGGATATATCTGATACCGATATCTCCTGACACAAGGGCATATGACATTATCGTATTAAATCAATTTATCATGTCACTCAATATGATATCTTGGCACACATAATTAGTAGTATATGGGTGGTTCTCAGATAACCTGCATGCATTTACATTGTGTAATTTTCGGGATTTAAAAGATAAAAAGTAACTCCTATTGGACGTAACGTCAGACTGTTTCTTTTCTTTTCGATCATGGATGAGGATTTCAGGTAATCCTAAGTAGCAGATCTATTCAAAAGAGGTGGAGTATTTTTAAAGGAAACTAGGTCAAGGTTAAGGCTAGAAAGATTTAGTTTTCAATATTCATTAAGTTCCCAACAATGCTCGCAGTTTCGAGAAACACTGCCTTCTGCATCTGTTCCAGGCCTTTAAGAGAAAGGTATAATGCGGTTATGCTATTCACAGTCGTCTCCTGGATCAATCCTTTTTTAGAAATTATTTGTAAAACCGTAACATCTGTTGAGTTTATACGACTGACTCAATTCTTCACCCGATAAATGGTTATTTTGTATTTCTTCGGCTACCACCTCATGGAGATTATAGTCTGACGGTGCCCCTATTTCTATACTTTTCGCTTGCTTTACTTCTTTTAGTATTAGTAAAATATCGAGCTTATTGTGCGGTATATGCGGTATGAGGGCCTGTTTGTTTGTTGGAGGTTAATGACGTAAAATCCAACTGGGCATCAACGCCAGGTGAACTTTTTTATTTTTCCCTTTTTTGTTTTATTATTATTATTTTCTTATGAATATTTTTTTTAATCACTACTATTTTTTCCCCTGGTGATCTGATATGTTATATTTCTGATAGTATATTGATTGATTTTAAAAATTTAAAAACTAATTGTATTTTCTTAATATCGTCCCTTTGAACTGCTGTTATTTCAGGTTTAAATCCATATCTATTCGGTTTTGATGAGTAGTATAGGCATTCCTGGAATATATGCTGTATTTAAATGGTACTATTGCAATGTTTACGTATCGGTGGCGTTTCTATTGTGATGAGGAATGAGTGTGTAAGTCTTGTATGACCGATCCTAAGCCGGGTCAACACGACCTCCTCCTTATGGCATATTATGATGGTCCCAGTAGAGTCTGATGTGTTTCTCATCAATAAACGGTTGGCATGTGTACTTATAATAAGACTTAGTGTCTTCTAGTATTTTTTTCTTTTTAGCAAGTTCTTGGTCAACTATTTTCGCCATGCAATCGTTGATCTACATATAATGAATATTATTATCATTATGATTTGAAAAACGCGAATAATTAACGCCAAATACAAGGTTTATAAAATATGTTTATATGTTTATATATATATATATATATATATATATATATATATATATATATATATATATATATAGCTATAGGAATATTAGTAGCCATTGGTACAACACATTTTTTTATATATATATATTTAATTTGTTTTCTAAATTCTGTAATAGTTTCTTAAATTTTAAAATTCAAACTGAGAAGAACTAAATCAAAATACAAGATCAGCACAATTAAAGTTTTTGTATCTATTAAAATTCAAAGAGATTCCTTTAAAAAAATGTCAGCTGGCCCTAATTTTTTTTTTTTTTTTTCTTTTTACACTTCTAAAAAGTAAATCTCTTACAAAGTGGATAATATTACACTGCAGAGGCGGGAGAAGCAAGGTAAACTTATTTAATATATACGAGAGTAATCGTGTTTTTTCAAGAGAGACGTGTTATGAATAAAAGCCGCCGCTGTCTTAGTTTTGTCTCCCGTCAGGCCCCGAGGCCTTGGAGAGGAGAGACTGGCAAAACTTAACTCGTAAGGAAAGAAAGCTAAATCAAAAGATAAGAAGTTGATAGCGAGAGCTCTCTCGGATAATTGTTATTTCAATGGAACAAGTAGGCCGGATTTACATACATCTGTGCCGCATCGGAGCGGGGGAAGGAGTACTTAGCGAAGTTGCAATGTTTGTACTGATAACGACTTTGACCAACACAAAGGATACATACTATCAATTGTTTATAAAGTTTTAATAAAGTTAAAGTTTTCATTCTTTAAAGTTATTTAAAATTAAATTATATTTATTTAGGATGGACCGATAAAAGATAGCGATCAGGATTGTGAAGGTATATATATATATATATATATATATATATATATATATATATGAGAGACCTCATAAAGACTAATAAAAAGAAAAAACAATAAAAAAAAAAAAAATAACCAGCACATCATTAGCACAACATAACTTTGAATTTGATGATATAAAAATAATAGGTAGAAAAAAAATCTGGTGCGTGCGCGCAACTCACAACTTTCACTTACCAACTTACTTAGATTAGAAATTGACGTGTTTTGCTACATATCATTTCCCAAAGTCACACATTTTTCTACATTCATATCTTATTTTTGTTAATCGTTAAAGCCGTTTTTGAGTAAATAAAAAAAACCCGTGAAAATGATACAAAATTTATTAAGTAAAGTCCCCCCTCCCGTAGACCAATTTTGATGAAATTTTTACAGGATATCTCGGGCATATAAATACATCAAATACCAAGTTTGATCAAAATCGTTAGAACCGTTTTTGAGTAAATAAAAAAAAACACGTGAAAATGGTACAAAATTAATTAAGTAAAGTCCCCCCTCCGGTTGATCAATTGTGATGAAATGTAGGTTATCACATCTTCGGCATATAAATACATCAAATACCAAGTTTGATCAAAATCGTTAAAACCGTTTTTGAGTAAATAAAAAAAACATGTGAAAATGATACAAAATTTATTAAGTAAAGTCCCCCCTCCCGTAGACCAATTTTGATGACATTTTTACAGGATATCTCGGGCATATAAATACATCAAATACTCAGTTTAATCAAAATCGTAAGAGCCGTTTTTGAGAAAATCGAAAAAAACTTAAAAAGTTATTAAATAAAGTACCCCCTCCCTTTGAGCAAATTTGATGAAATTTTTGCTGTCACATCGCGGGCTTATACATACTCTAAATACCCAATTTCAGGTTCGCACGGTTTATAGTTTTTGAGCTAGTCTGTTCACACACACACACACACAGACACTCAGACACACAGACACACAGACACACACACAGACCATTTCGCGGGACTTGGTTATTTTGACTCAGGGGACCCCAAAACGTGTATTTCCGTTGAGAACCGGAAGTCGAAAATTTTCACGATCGCAATACTTCCACTTACTATATATTTCATATATAGGTAAGTGAAAGTAAAAAATAGACAAATAATAGAGTTCATACATATTAAAAAAACCCATTAATAGAGCAGTTAATTATAAAATAAATACACAAAAACTTTATAACAATTGTGTAGACGAAAACTAGATATTAAAACTAATTGATAAAATAAAAATAGTAATGACAAAACATTTGGGGTTGCTAGTTTAAAATTATAAGACAGGACAAAGTACAAAAAGAGTGTGGGACAAAGAAAGGAGCATTTAATGTGTTTTTGCCTCATAATTGTTGATAATATAAGTTTTATTATAATAATTAAAAATAAACTATTATATTTAATAATAAAAAATATAAAACTGAAAAAAAAAAAAAGGAATGAGAGATAGGTGACAAAAATAAAGGATCACGAATGCGAGGATCACGAATGTGGAAATATATATATATTAATTTAAATATTTCATAATTGCTTCTTTTATTGTTGATTACTTATATGGTGCAATTTTATTTAAGGGTTAAAGAAAACCCTGAAAATGATAATTCCGAAACGTAGGTTGAAGAATTTAAAGATATGACTTGTTTTGTAATAAACATATAAATAATGAGGAGGATTTACTATATTATCACTAAATTATATGAATTGTAAAGTTTTTTTTTTTTAGATTTTATTAAATTAGTTATATAGCTAGAATTATTAAGGAAACATTAAATATAATACTTCAAAATTTTATTTTAAATATTTATATGAAAAAAACTGGTAATTTATTTTAAATAAAAAAAATTATACAGAAATCATGCCAAAAAGTTTGAAATAGATAATATATATTTTCAAGGTATATGTCTTTCATTTAAATTCTTGGGTTGAATTTTCGATCTATTTTTTAATTGTACTTATAACTTATTCTTTATCATAAGAATAAATGTAAAATAAGGTTTTCAGGGTTATTTAAAAACAAAGTTCTGGTGTGGAAAGTTCTTCGTATTGAATTAATAATAACATGGGGCTTACTCAATCATTGGAGGCATTCATAGCAGCACCAACTCAGAACAAGAATAGATTAAGGCCCTTTCATCGTACCGAGGGATGAACAGACAAAAAGAATATTACGTCTTCCATAGTTCCCCTTGCTTTGTTATATAAAAGGTTTATATCGAGAATTTGCTCTGCACTTGACAATTGCAAATGACCAAAAATAAACCTGGTATTGGTTAGACAACAATCTAATTCCATCTTTTTTTTTTTTAGACCAACGTTTTTTGCCATATTTAGGATTTAAAAAACAATCACGTGTATTGTGCGCATAACACTATTTTATCTTACGAAGCGGTAGGTTCTACATAATATAATAGAAATATTTGTGTATGCGTGGTATAAAGTGTGTGTGTGATTTATATTTAAATATATATTTTTAAATCGTTTTGGAATCTGTTGTTTTCAGTGGAACACGATTTTTCCTTAAACAAAGAAAAAACATGATTACAAAAAGATCTTGAAGCCCTTAATTTAATGATGAATAAAATATAGTTGAATTATTTACTTTCTTACGATATTGGATCTTAAGAATTGTGATTTAAATTGAAACAGATAATTATATTAAAAACAACCTAAACCACCAATATATATATATATATATATATATATATATATATATATATATATATATATATATATATATTAAAATATTTTCTTTTTGGTAACCACTTCCTCAATATTTTCCTATAGCAGATCAAAGAAAGATTATATTTAAAATAAACGAAATTTCAATGGATTGTGCTGTTTGGACAAATATCCCACTCTCTCCCATGAATTCGCAAAATATATCCGAAATCGTGGGTAGGGGATCAGTAGCAGAAGACCCGGGTTCGACTACCGGTCGAGCCGATCTTTCCTCTTTAAAAATTATATATATATATATATATCAATGTGCACGAAGAAGGAGGCTTTCAGAATAATTCAGATAGATTATGGCTTAAATAAGTTCTGATTTTTGAATTAGACAGAAAGAGCCAAATTTTCGCCTAGTCAGGCATCTTCAGGGTCCAAAATGAAAGAGGATACATTTTGGCTGCAATGATAAATCGACCCGTAACATTGAAAAATAATTTAGTGAATATTATTTTTGAATTAAAGTTTTTTGATATTTGTGAGAGTCATTTTTTTTTTTTTTTTTTTTGTAAATTGTTGGATGTATATCTGATCCTTATTATATTAAGGATTATAAGGGCTTTCATGCATGTAAACTATTTATGTATGAACGCCCTGTTTAAATCTAATTCGATAAATAAGAACTTATATATGGGACTTACGAAGCCCAAACCTTCAATATATTTACATATGTTTTAATGGAGTTTTATATTTTTTATCAGTCGATAATATAGGGGGAGGTAGGGCACAATGAAGCATAAAAGTATTTTTTACCCATAGCACCCCACCTGAGACTTCATTTTCAATTTTTTATTTTTTCCATGTTACCTTAGGATCTAATCTATGTAAGAAATGCGTTAAACCTTATTTTATGCATCATGTTTGACCGCGAGCAGCTATTTTCCTAAAACATGATTTTTGTTTCATTGTGCCCCATGCCCGCGTACAATGAAACAGCTGAAAAAAAAAAACAATACCATAATTAACAAAAAACCTTTATTCGGCTTCCGGTCGGTTTTTCGTTCTTCTGCTTTAGGATAGCCACGAAAATCTTCAGGAAAGAGGAAAGTTTGACTTTGGATGAAAATTGTCATAAATTAATACATTTTTTTTTTGTTGTCCCGCTCTCAATTTCGCACCAATCTGTGAGAAAATGAAAAAAAACCGACTGCTTATTGCACAATGAAAACATATGCGGCACGATAAAACACTCGTGGGAATTCATGAAACATTTCATTGTTCCCCGAACGCCCTTGTTTCAAGGAGCCCCATACGAGCCATTTTGATGTCTTTAACTTCCTACGATGAACGTAAATAGGTAGGAAAGGCAGGCTCAGGCAAAATCTCAAGAGATACATGGATAATGAAAAAGTTGTAAGTGCAGATTACATAAAATAATTACTCATACCTAGAGACGAAAATCCGTCCGTAGAAAAATTTTAGTTTTGCCACACTAAACCGCACTTCAGCACGTGGAGTCTGCCACGAAACAAGTCGAAAGGGGACAATATGCTGACCTTGTTTGGCGCTACTTTTACCGCTTGCTGTCTGAATTTGGTCGCTCTAGACCTTTTGGTTCGTCGAATTTTGCATTCTGCCCCGAGTAAATGTACAATAAGTTAATCAAACGTGTATGATGTCTTAAAATGCATAAATTAAATTGTTTTATTACGAATGACACATGCAATATGAATGAAGGACAAAGGAAATGCATATTAAATTTATGCAATGGACAAGTTATTTAGTTGTATATATTGAGGGGATAAACACCAGAAGACCAGCAAGAGAGTAGATAGTGAATAATGTTGAATAAAAAAAGTGCGGTGTTTCAGTGTGGGTTCACCCCCCCCCCCTTCAACCCCTCCCCCTTTACCGCCCCACCCTTTCCAATCTATTAGGATAAAAATCTAATTAAGAGTTTGGCTCAGAGGATTACTGGTTCCGTTCCACTCATTTATCTCTCGCTCCATTTAAATTTCATATCAGCTTCAACACACTTTTCACAAATTTAATTTGAATAAATGATTAAAAAAAAAAAAAAAAAAGAATCGATTTCATAAAGAAAATTACATCAAAATAACGTTTATTTAGAGGTAATTGATAAAACCGTTTACCGCTTCAAGCGTAAAAACCTTTTAAATGAATACACTGAAAATAAAATAAGTATAAAACATTATCATTCAGGTTGGGGTTCCTATTAAACAGGTTAGAGAAATCATTTGAACATAGACAACACGGGATACGGGATACAATGGTTTTACCTAGCGATACAACGGGATGTCCTGGATGGAATTATGGGAGAGAGGGAGGATGGGGAAGAATCCATCTGGACATACTAAGCGTTCCCTGATAGCGGCTGATGGTGGAACAATTGCAAGAGCACAACGCTATACCATAATTTTCTCTCTCATTTGCATTTCAGATTACGGGGAACCTCCTGCATGGAAACTGAGCCTCTCAAATTATATTTTACCCCCTTTTCAACATTTCACCGTACCTTAAGTTTCCGCAAGATATCGAGAAAATTTATTATACATTAATTCATAGGAATATGTATATGTATCATTTTATTTATTTTTTTTATTTAATAGGTATAATATTGTAAACACATAAAGGATTGGCATTACAATTAGTACATTTTTTTTTTTTTTTTTTAAAGAAAGAAGAAAAAAAATGAACCTTTTAATATTGCCTTATTTTTCTTTGAGTTCAATGTTTTTTGAAAGACGAAAGAAAATAATTTTTATTCTGGGACATCTAGTCCCCTAAGATTAACAGAACATGGTCATATCCAGAGCCATTTGTCTGACTAGTTTTAAAAGAAAGGCAAAAATATTAAGAATTAACTAAACTCAAAAGAGAAAACACTGACACAAAATATTGAAAAACAAAACGAAAAAACATTTGGATAACGAGATAAATCAAATAAATCATAAATAAATATTCTATGTTGGTTTCATTATTTTACATATTTAGAGAAGATTGAAGATTAAGGAGGTGGCGAAATTGTTAGGTTTTAATGGATATTTCGTGTTCTACCTCTAGGTGTTTTTTATCAGTACCGATATCCTATATGGCGTATCTATAATTATTGCCTTATGCCCACACGGATCTTAAATTTAGCTACACGCAGAGTACCTCTAACACCCCTTCCAAGCGATATTTTCCACGATTATATATGCATATCGCAATTTTTTTAATTATAACAATAATTTTTTTTCAGTTATTTCATTTCACAGGCAATTGCCAAAATCAAACAATAAAGTTTTTAAATACATAAACGGAGAATTAAACATGAGGAGATCTTATCACATTATACAATCTGGAATAAGAGTAATAATTAAAAAATGTATTAAAAATAACACTAGAACGATAGTAATAATAAAAAAGACTACGCATAGTTTAGATTTATTGTAAAGATATGGAAAGAGTCGAATCTGGAAAGACATAGAAAAAAAAAAACTTTGAACAGAGGCTGTGGCCATGCATTTTATAAAGACAACAAAAATTGCAAAGGTTCTTCGCATGACCTACCGAACTGCGAAGAAAGGTAAGTTACTGAATCATAAATAAGCAGCTTAATATAACAACAATATTATATTATTCATTTACCAGCATAGGTATCTGTTCAGGTATTTAAATGTGCATGATGGTCAACAGTGAGTCCAAAGTAATACAGAGTAATAAAGATTCTCTGAATAACTTAGGACACGACACTCCCTGAGGAAGTTCTACATGATTGGATCGAAACGTTGGCTCTAAACTATAAAGGTAATATCCCTCAAGGTGTGGAACCTACAATATTTAGAAATACACGAGCCCCATAGGGATACTAGGGAAAGGAAAAAAATAAATAAAGTATATGAAAATTAATAATTAATTGAATAAATGAAAACATCCGATGATGACCGAAAAAACACAAAAGATAAACTGTTTTTTATTCTATTATAGAAGAATGCCAAAGAAGAAAGACATTTTGTAAAAGGGGCATGAAGTAACTGAAGACACATCCCTAATGCATAAGAGAAGAGGCCGTTCCAAGGAAAGCTCTCCGCCCGAGAAATTATTTACCGGACGGATTCAGTCCACGTGGCCTCTGGAAGCAATCAGCGGCGGCAATATCTTGCACAGGTGTAGCCCTCTTGCACATTTAATGCTTTTTAAATTGCATCTCCCATTTACGTTTTGGCCCTATCGTAAAAAAAAATAGGTAGGGGAAGACTTGAGGGATCCAACAGGACCCATAGTATCCCGAATATTCGTAAATTAAATAAAAAGAAAAAGGGTATCGAAGCAACTTTTCTTCTGCAATGACAAAAATCTTTGGATGTTAATATAATTGAACTATATATTTATATATATAAAAAAAATTCATTCTGAGTTATACAATACCTATATCATTAAAAACCACCAATCATTACGAAGGACCGGATTTTCTTGTATTTATCTATGAATCCTCTGTCCATTTCCGCAATCCCCATTCTAGGTCTTCAGATCTGTATACTCCGGCCCATCGACGTCAGCTTTCGAAAGATTTTGTGATGACCCACACATAATTGTTTGTAATTACATTATGATATATTATGAGGGCTATTATATAAATATTATGTTTGTAGATAGATATTAATGATAATAAGGTGCCCAAATAAGTAAATGAATATGCTAGTTTATATAAATATGTTAAGTAATAACATAGAGCTAAACTTTGTACTCTAAGCCCTCCTTATCGCCCTAGTTCTGAGAAAGCCCCACTCTAGCTACCAGTCTTACACAGTATTAGTTAGAACCTTGATCCAGATAGACATATATTGCTGCCCCGTGATCCCTGGCCACTCCACTCCTTTATTTCAAGGCCTGTATTATTTATAATATTAGTTATATTCATTGTATGTATATATGTATATATTATCACCAATAATAATTTACTTCCACTGAGTAATTCTGTATTCTTTGCTTGTGTCCCAATTATTTGAGACAATTAAGATCCACGGACCTTTTTGCTAACCCTGTTATTATCAATATAATTAAACAAGGGACATAGCAATTTATCATTATCCGGTCCTCAACCCCTTGGAACTCTATTCCCCTTTTTATCCGTCACTCAAACACTCTCCCTGCCTTTAAATCCCACCTGTTCAATCACCAAGCTTTTCTTTAAATATAAGTTCTATTTGTTTTATTTGTACATAAGTGTATAAGCTGAACACTCAGAGTTATTTTCATTATTATTTTATGTAAATAAGGATATTTAATTTTTTCATCACATGAATATTAATTTATTATTTATCATTAGTTTCTCAATTTTTTTCATTTTTTTTAATTTGCTTTATTTTTGTTATACTATTCTAAGGATCTAAAGCCTATTATATGTTTCTGTATAATTTTGTTCCTAATGGAATAGTTCCTGGGAAAATTAAATAAAGAGTTTATTATTATCATTCACGATTTTTTTTCTGAAACCCTTGAATACACTTTTAAACTTAATTATACGCCTTATTTATTTTTAAAAGCATAAACTGTTTTATTTGAAAACATTTGAAAGACATCACATATATCCGCATTATTGAAACAAGAATAAACGTCCGTATTCAATCAACTACAAATAAATAAAATTAGAAAAAATTGCGCAATTTAGGTCAAATAGAAAAAAAATTTTAAAAAGTAAAAAAGGAATTGAGTTGGGCCGGGAAAGCGCCCAACTTGCCCAAGCCGGAAATTTTATCTGATCAGATTTACCGCCAGGTCCGAATTCGTTTACCGTATAAATTTTATGTTTTTACTATTCTGAATTTTCAAATAAATAAGACGTATATTTGTGAACTTATTATAATTTATTTTTTATGTCTTTAAAATGTAAAAGTCAAATAGAAATCCGGAAGCCATAAATAGTGTCGAAAGACATTCTACAATGTTCATATTTAATCCGATAATTGGGACCATAGAAGTCCTTACAAATCATATAATCCAACGACCAAAACTAAATTTATTTATCGACTCTATTTATAAAAAAAAATTTCGAGAAGAAAATTCTATGTTGAATCTATGGTCCATTAAAAGTAGGCGGAAATCGGAGACTTAAAAGCGACTTGGAGCTTCAAGCGCTTTATGGGCAGCCGGACATTATGGGAGTCATCCGCATTGGGAGGCTTACTACATGGGCTGAAAAAAAATTGATAATCTACGGGTCAAGAGGTTTCGGAAGACGGAGTCGCAGATGATTCAAGACATCTTCTAGGTGAGCGGAATTGGATTGCGGCTACGCAGGATAGGATAGATCTTCTTAAGGAGGCCTCGACTCACTAATTAGGTTGTTGCCCCACTGATAATAATAATACTAATTATAAAACGAAAATTGTATCTAAAATTGCTTATACGTAATAAATTGATGGATAAATGTAACAGTCCCACATGTGAAGTCAGTGAAGAAGACAAAACGGCTGAGCATATCTTGCAGAGTTGTGTCCTTCATGAAGTGGGTTTTCTACGGGAGTACTGGAAATCAAGACATCCTAGGACATTCTGGAGAACCGCTGTTTTCTTTTTAGTACAGGAAAAAAAAACTTTTTTGAACTTTTAACTTTGGTGTTTTTTTTAACTTCATGAAACTTTGTATTGTCAAAACAAAACAGGTTCAAGATCTGCAGATTCCGCCCATATTAAAGGGAGACAACACCCCTTATTGCTTATTATTCCCTTACGGGAGGTTGAAAGCTTGGAGGAGGTCTGGAAATTAATTTTGCTGAAAGAAGGTCGTCCTATAAGGAATGCATTGTTTGTAATAATCTTGATTAATATAATAAACATGGCTCGTTTAATTGAGTGCTAAATCCAGCTCTAATATTTTAATAAAATTATCGTGACTACTAACCTTTAGATTTAGAAAATGAAGTAATTCTAGTTAATTGTTCTCGTAACTCATTAACCATGATTAGAAATAATAGTAATATATAAGGCCGTGAAATAAAATAGATAAAAAAAAATCGGTGAGATGATCAAAAAACTGTTAATGGAATTGGAACAAGAAATAATGTATAATAAACAACAAAAGGTTAATGGTTCATGACCAGAATACCCTGAAAGTAATTTAAAATGTGTTTTTATATTTATTGTTAAGTGGTTTATTTTAACTTGTTTGAACTGTTGGTAGGACTTGTATTTGTTCTGATTTGTATTATTTTTTCATCCTGCTATTGCCAGAGTTTGGTAAATGTCCACTGGTTAACTGCATATTCCGACCGCTATTTCGGAGATTTCAATTTTTCTTTTTAGATTGCATCTCTAAATAATTAACTAACTAACTTGTGCTACAGTCTCTAGCGGAACCTGGCCCTCCTCAACAAGTCTTCTCCATTCCTCTCTATCCTTCGCCACTCTTCTTCATCTCCTAACACCCATCCGACGAAGGTCTTCCTCTTCATCATCCAGCCATCTTAGGCACGGCATTCCTCTCAATATTCTTCCTTAAGGACTACCATACATGATCTTCCTAGACATCCTTTCATTCCCCATTCTTTCCACGTATACCAGCCCCTTCGATCTTGCTTTTTTAACATGGTTCACCAAATCTGGTTCTCCATAAAGAATTTAAGTTCTGAATTGGAGCGTATCTTCTATGTATCATTTTCAAATTTAGGGCCATATATTCTTCTAAGCACTTTCCGCTTTCATATTAAGAGAGCATTTATATTTCTCTTAGTGAGGAACCATGTTTCACTACCGTAACACACGATGGGTCGTAAAACTGTTTTATACAGTGTCAAATTTTCTTTAAGGGTGTCAAACCGGAGGAGCTTACTCAAGGCAAACATACATCAATTACCTGCCGCTAATATAATTATTTAATATTTCAAATAGTTATGTTAAATATAGCTTTAATTTCATATATCCCTGGAGAAAGATAGTTACTTAATACATTTTCCTTCCGAAACCAGCACTTTATCTCATGAACTTAAAAAGGACCTGAAACCACAATATAAAAATTATTTTGATTTAAATTGTACTATTATATTTATTTTTATCTAAAATAAAACAAATTTAAATATTTAGCATCGACGTGGAAGGAGCTAGCAACTGAAGCTACCGTAGCACGACTTCAAAATTAGAAACTTCCTTTCCCTTTGAACTTCACCGAGAGCCCCATTAAATTTAATTTAAGTTTTTAAGTCGGTCCTAAATACCATTAGCAAGTTACTATATGGAGTTAGGAAGGATAGTGGGGGAAAAGTTCGGTTAACTTTCGAAAATTCAATCACTAATTATCTAAAAATATAATTTGACACTTCCCGACTTATCTGAATGTAATTAATTTAGAGCTCATTATTAAAAATTAATGATGAAATTATATTAGATAAAAGTAAAATAAGAAAGACATAATAAAACTAAACAATCAATAAACAATATATATATAATTGTATCAAAAATTTTATCGACATTTAATTATCAAAAAAATTAATACTTTTACATTATTAATCCTCTGCCCGTTCAAAGCAATAGTAGCCTTCTCCACTCTAAACTTCCGCCTATCCAGGTTTTACCACCAAAGGAATTATAAACAGATTTTTTTTTGTGTATGTGTTTTAAGGTTTGCGTATATATAACTATTAATTGCCGTACAATATCAGTTTGATTTTGTATAAAAACCTTCAATAACCTAAAAAATCAGTAATTTTTCAGAAAATTGAGAAAGAAACAATACAATATTTGTTATAGAGCTTTAATTTTAATCCATACCTTTTCATGTTTTCATGAAATCATGCTGGAAATAAATATTATTTTGAAGAAAATCATTTTAAATATTTTAAATTGACTATATAAATAAAAAAAATTGTTTTTTGTTTAATTTTTTTTTTTTTAAATGGAGAGCTACCGATGGGTAGCTTCTCTTCACGTTTGTTCATGACATATTTTTTCTAAGTATTATCACATTTACTAAATGTATTTCTTTAAATACAGTTGTAAATTTCAATAAATAAATAAAAAAAAAATTTTTTTAAATGATATATGTCTACCTTAGATATGAATCTAAATAAGATATGAAATCCAACAATATCTCTTAGACCTATCTTACATCTCTATCAACAATATCTCTGAATACAATAATATCGGTATCTGAAACCTCATGTTACAGGTGAAATCTTTCTTAGTACAGAAATAATAGTCCCTTATCTATTTTAAATCCCACCTATTCAATATTATAATAAATTCACATATTTTTATTTTCGCTCTAAAAATTGCAAAAAAAAAATTTATTCAATCTGATATTCAAATATAAAACAAATATTTACATGGCCGTTATGTGTAATTATATAACATCATTACTATTATTTCATTATAGAGGAACCTTTTGCAGACTATCATCGTAATGTTATTTTATTTTTATTTTTTACATTTGTACGAATTCTATCGCTAAAACATTAAACACAAATGAAACAATGATAATTTTCCTGTTTATCTTTTACATCATGAGAAAAAATCTCTACGAGATGTAAAAAATGAAAAATAAAATAAAATTATGAAGCTGTTGTATGGTTCAAGTATGGCTAGTATCAATAGATAGGTTTACGAAAATTGAATAATTTTTATAAAATAAATTATCATTCATGGAGGATAATCTTGGAAGTATAAGAAAATAAGAAAAAAAAGAAGAAATAAGATGGAAAATATAATACGAAAACAATGGTTTAGAATGAATGATGAAGCCTGAATATTTAATACAGGGTGGAATAAATAAATGCTGGGCAAGAAGCCCTTTATGCTTTAGTAGAGGGTATTACTCAAGAAGGGAAAGTTGTGAGGTGCTATCATAGCTACCTAACAGTTAACCGTTCTTTACGATCCTATAAATTCAAGGATAACTTTTAAAATTTAAGCAGGTCAAGGAGAGAGGGAAGTTCGAACAAAAAAACATAGAAGGCATTAAAGCCATTTTTTTTTTGTCAATATATTAAATATAACTTTCTCGAACATTTAATGTAGTAGTACACGGCCAAGTGCAGCTGATTATGTAAATAATAAAATAAAAAAAAATTAATACCGATTACTAAAAAAAACAACAACTAAATAAAAAATAAAGAGATTTTATCGATTATACAGCTTAAAATAGATTATTTTAGATATATTTTATTTTTTTTAGATATATATTAAAATAGATTATTTCAATAAAACAGTGCATTTCAGAGGAAAAAACGTTTTTTCTAGTATCGTTTCTCTATAGAGTATTACCTTCCAGGTAAGATATTGTTGGTCATATGTTGCCTCTAAGTGAAGTTTCCCTCCCATATAGAAACTCTACCTTTTTCGATGGAATAATTACCGTCTGATAACTCGTCATGGATCCTGGTTGCTAAAATATATTCAAATTTCAAAAAAATAAATGGCTGGTAACACAATAAAAGTTTCATTTCAGCAACAAGCTCTAAAAGTGACATACAGAGTGTTTTAAAAGTATTCTAAGACAATACTGAGGGTTCTTATGGTCAGGGACAATTAGGGTTAGGTAAACGAAAACCTGAGATCACAATAACATCCGAACATTTCGAAGGATTTCACAGCCTGAAAACCTAAACTGGCACATTCAGTGCGCCAGCGCGTCCACAAGGAGTATAAGACTGGCCGTGAGGAACACATTCTTATTTTCTAAGTTGATTCCGACGTGGTTAAATGTATTTTTCCTCTACAAAATAAAATTTAGCCTGCTGAAGATAGCCTCATTATAGATGAGTAATTCGTTATAGTTGGCCTATCTTCCCACTTTTGTTTTTGGGGCGTGATTGCGAGTTTTGAAGTAAGCAAACAACCAATGATATGTTAGTACACTCATTATATTTCAATAACTTATTTTATTTTCCTTATTCTGCGTTGTCAATCAGCCGCAAATGGTGTGAAACGGCCTATCTAATAAAAAGGTATTAACAAAATCCACCAAGTAATTGTTATTAGTCGTAACATATCACCTCGACACACTTATATTTTTATTTATTTATTTAACCATAATTTGTTTTTTAGGGAAGAATCCTATAAAAATGGAGTTGGAGCATATAACATTTTACATTAGGGGAGACCGAGGGGAGTTGAAACAGAGGTGAGTTGAAACAGTGGCGATTTCTCGGAACTTAAAATTGCTAGCGATTTGGCAACTTCGCTTATAAATCACTTTTCTCTGCCCTCTGAAATGTCAGTTCGCGTCAGTGGCATAAGTCGCGCAGTTATGGAGTTCTGCGTGCCAGGTGACAAAAATCGTGAAAAGTAGGTTTTTAACGTTTGTTTATGATGCCTCTATTTTCATAAGGGTTATGTATTTTGGCTTAAGTTATATATATTTCGAAAGCTCATTAACTAAAGATTTATTATGTATATTTGGTACAATTAATTTCTGTGTAGTGGCTTCTTGATTGTGGATTGATTAAAAATTGGGAGGTTTTTTCGTACCGAGGAGATTTGAAACAGGCTGTTTCAACTCACCTCGTTTTGCCCGACGAGGACAAAAACAAGTGAGTGGCATGACTTCCGCAGAGAGGGGAACATCGATTACTATAGCACCAAGAAGAAGAATCCGTTTTCCTTTGTTTTAGAGCTATTTGTAAATAGCAGAGCCAAATAAAAATGGGTGCAATGTCTGGAAGACAACGGGGCTCATGAAACTTGCACTGGTGGGAAACTTTATGTTTGCCACTACTGCTTGTCGATTGACCTTTTTATTTTCATATTATTTTTATTTTTGACATTTGTGAGATTATTGTAACAAATATTTGAAGAAATATTGATCGAAACTGATTTTTAATACTTAAAAAACGGCTAAAAGTTAATAATTATTTTATTTCATAGATTTATAATTTAAAACCATTTGGTTATCTCAGTGTTATTTTAATTAATGTTAAGAATAGGTTGTTTTAACTACTTTACAATGGTCCTTTTAACTACTTTAGGAGTTGATTATTTGTATTAGACCTGTAGGTACCTACTTAACTGGTATGTCTGCACAAAATATTAATAAAAAAGTTTGTTTTGTACTTCAAAAGTTTAATATTAATAAATACCTTTAAATTATATCATCATTTTTATTTTACAGACCTTAATACTTTTCAAAAGTCACATGTTTCAACTCTCCTCGATATGAGGTGTGAGGGGAGTTGAAACAAGTTGACTTCTTACGGTTAAGTGGGTTTTTGACCACAATATTTCACGCTTACAATTTCTTTGTTTGCCATTCGCAAGTGTAAAGAATGCCCTATCGATTGGTGCTAATATCATACGATTTCTATCAATAGGATTTGGGGTATGAAACAAAATGTGAAAATTGTTTCAACTCCCCTCCGTCTCCCCTACATTTCTTTTACTCTTGCAAAAAACGATAAAAACACATACAAACAAAACAGCATAAAAATATTGAAATTTCAATAAGACTTTAAACGTTTTAATAGGATATTGAGTTAAAATGAGCTAAAATATTAAAATATTATCATAACTAAACTTTACAGTCATATACCTAAAATTAAAAAATAAAAACCAGTACATTATGGAGAAAAACTATTTTACACATCTATATCCCTGTAATTTGATATATTTGCCATGAAATTGTACATAAATCTCATATCATTTATACTTTGCGGTCTAAATATATCAAGCTTATTATCCATTACCTGAAACCTTCTAATATGCCAGTATATTGGACAATCAAATAATACGCGGTAGAGTACATCACATTTATATATAATATATATTACATAAAATATTAGAGACTGATTTCTAGGGATTGAAGGATAGTTTTCCGATTCTGTAAATTATGGTAATCAAACAAGCACTATCTCGGTTTGATCACAATGCAGAGAGCCGGCAAGGATATGACGATTTACCATCCGCCTGAGAAGCTCTTACCGTATATGAAAACAGAATTAGGCTTTGCTGTGCGAGTTGCCGTAAGTTCCACGATCCTGAAATCCATTAAGTAATCGAATGCTTGCAACAGCTAAATTTGCATTGGAGGGGGGGGGGCACGGCACGGAGAACAATGAGGCTGGGATATTTGCTGCGGAAAGACCTTGGCGAAACAAATGCTTATTACCGACCATAACGAATTGTTTAACAGCTTTTGTCCTTCTGAGGGCATTCGTGTTTAGTATATATTTTAAGAGTAATTTTCGGTATTTAGAATGAGTCAAGTAAGACAAAAAAAAAAAAAAAATAATAAAATAAAAATTTAGTCCGCCCGCACTAAAGCTCCATTGCCTTTCATCAAAACCTCTGTGAACTTCGATGGTCCAGCTTTTCTCCTTCGTAAACGTGAGGACAAGCTTTATTATAAAGTATATTCTTTGCATTATTTGACATAAAATATGACATTATTTGTACTTATATGTTTTCCTTTTACTATGTTCTGCAACTGTTGTAGAAATCTACTTATTTTTCATCATAAACATTGCTCTAACAAAAGTACTTACTCAAAAAAAGTATTACATAATGTGTAATGAAAGAAAAAAAAATAAATTAAGACGATTGGAAAAAACACGGGTTATAGACGCGACCAGATTTACTTTACATTGAAATAAATCACAAGATATTATTTCCGCAAGACGGTTTCATCTCCCAATTTATTTTGATTTGATAAGTCATTAGAAACCTGATACTTAACGAATTGCAATAGATGACGTTTTTTGAGGAATTCGTTCACCTCCGAAACTCCGGTAAACCGGGGCTGTGCCAAAGTAAGTATTGATTTGGCACAGTTAATATGTACTAAATATTTTAAATATAGAATAAAATATTTTATTTATAGTGCGGTCGCACAAACAACAATAAAAAAGCATGTTTATTTTTGCTCCTGCGAAATTTTAAGAAATTTAAAACAGCTGAACTTGTGACTGGGCTACAAATAAAACCCAAAAAATAAAATAAACATCCTACATACTAAATCCTAGAAGGTAAAAACTGTTACGAAAACCGTCCCAATCTAACAGATAAGACTCTAGCGTTAATCTATCAGGAATTAATATCTACTTGAAAGAGAGCAGTGAAGTTAAAGTAGTGTGATCCCTGCATGGAACAATTTTGTTTATTTTTATTGTTTTATGAACTGCTTGCAATTTCTGAATAACTGAACAAAGGAAGTATTGAGAAGAATGGAAAAGTATGGAATCCTCAAAATCGGAATAGAATTGAACATCAGAGACTCCTTCAACCTTGCTGTATAAAATATTACTCGATAACACTTGATCAGGGTTTTACTGTAAGGTTCGCTTTTACTGTAAGTGCGCGGGTGAAGGTGGACTGGACAAATTCTACTTAATAATACAGTAAGACTCGATTATCCGGGATCACATTTCAACCCATCTTCCGAAGGACCTCGACCATCTGGAGCATCTTATGTTCAGCTGCCCTCTATTAAATTCAATAAATATCAACCTTTCTTTGGATCCAAGAAATGAATCTAGCACAAGTAATATTATTTAAAGTTTTAGTTTAATTTAATTTCAATCGTAAAAACAAGACTGTCTGACCTAAAACGTTGCAAGAGGCTTTTAAAGAGTATTGACTGGGGTCATCAGCGATGTAGTGGTTAGTATAGCAACCTACAATACTAAAGGTCGTGGGTTCGCGTACCGCGGTGCCCCTAGGATTTTTTAAAGGGACTAAAAAATCCTTGGCTATGCTGTTCCTCGGATAGGACGTAAAATGGAGGTCCTGAGCCAGCACGATGACAGGTACCCTCATTATACCTGGATAGACAAAGTTTAGGACTCACACAGTAGCATCGTCCGATTAGCCTTAGTAGCATAAACGGACGTTAAACGAACCAACAAAGACTAGTAACAAGCGTTAAAAATCTCTCAACTTCTTTAAATTAGTCAATTGCTAAGTTTTTTTATTTCCTGATATCAGTTTTTTATTTATTTTTTTTTGTTATTTTGTTTTTTTGTTAGTTTGTTATTTTTTTTGTCCTTCCATTTTTTAGAACAATTAGAGTTCTTGACACAATTACTATTCTATGTTTAACTTCCAAATTATTATTGAGGTTTTATATGAATTTAAATATACTTTAAAAAAAAAAAAAACTTCATAACTAAATAGGACTAATTAACTAGATCAACATTTGCCCTTGAATAATAGCTTGATGACATTTATGTAGATAATTAGTGTTAATATTATGTTAATATGGGTGAGGCATATAAGGCTGAAAAAAATTGCATTAAATCAGCAGTATAAAAAAAAAAAAAACACCTTTTTTCTTAACTTGCTTCTCCGATGTGTCTGATACAAAGTTAGTTCAATATATGTATGCTTTATTTATATGCTAATTAAACTAGTTACGCTTTTTAATTGGCATTTACTTGTTTATTATACAGTTAAAATTTTCAAAAAAATATAAACGCGCCCATCCATCCTTCATCTTCATGATATTCGATGAAATAGCCCGCAAATTTCGGAAAATGATAAATAAACTATACAATTTTAACAAACACATATAATTTTTTTTTTAAATAAATATTTTAAGTATGTTATACTATATTGTATTTTCGTCCGATTAGCCTTGGTAGCATAAATGGATGTAAAACAAACAAACAAACAATATATTGTATTTTAAAAAGGAAATACAAACGTTGTATTCTATATTTTACTTCTTACAACACGAAACGCCAGAATTATATTTTATTTTAAATAACCAAGCTCGAAAAGCTCATTTATTTTAGGTCCTAGAGTAATTGAAATATGTATTTTATATACAAAATGTTATATCTCTTAAGGTTTTAAATTATTTCAGATAAGGAAAACACTGTATTTCAAAACCAATATATTGTGTAATTTATTTTTTAATTTTTTGTGTTGCCTCCACCCTGCAGGGTCATTTCAACATATAAATTTTATCTTTTCGAATAGTATCCGATTGATTTTAAATATTTCAATGTTTTAGCCACAGTTTTTTCATCATCCCATGTACTATTTAAAGCTATATTTTTACTATGATTCTTTAAAGCTTTACAGTCGATTAGAATATGACTTATTGTCATTTCTTCACTGCATATTCTGCACGTAGGAGTAGCGAGATCTTTTAGTAAATATGCGTGTAAAAATTCACAATTTCTTATTCTTATTCTATAGAGGACGGTTTCTTCCCTGCAGTCAGTGGAGGTTGTCCACTTGATGGGGTTCCTTTTTAAGTTTATAATTTTGTATTTTAAAATAATGCATTTTAAAACACTTATTGCCCAGGTCTGCAAACGAGGTTATATAATTTTTTTATAATTATAAATAAATATAGAAATGTATAAATGTAGAATAAGCGAAATAAATAATGGTAGTTCTTGAGGAAAAAAGGTAAAAAATAAATGGAAGAGAAGCGGACAAGCGGAAGAGGGCGACCGGAATTCCCTTGACGGAGAGAATAAAAAATTAAGTGATAAGGAAAAAAAAAAGAGGGTAGCAAAGAAAACTGTCTTAAAAAAAATAAGAAGAAATGAAATGGGATGTAAAAAATGGATAGGAGAAGAGAAACAGCCTAAACAGGCTTTGAATAGAGTTATGGTGGAAATAAAATCCACCATAAAATGAGCAGAACGGCCTCCTTACCAAGAAAGTTGTCACTTTCCGATGTGCAAACGATTCCATGAACATAATTGAAGCATATGAAATCGGCACACCTTGGAATTCTATATGAAGAATATATCCAGAGGATTGGAAGAAAAACTTTCCAGGAACTGAAGGGACTCTGCTGGGACTTTGAAGGCAGGCAGCGTTGGATCGAGGCCCCTCAACGCTAGTAATGGCACAAAAGAGGAAGATAAAGAAGAAGAAGAAGAAGAAGAAATTGGTACACATCACAAAAAATGAAAACGACCCTTTAAAATTGACCGTCGTGTACCATACAAAATACTTTTTTTTTGTATTATATAATGCCATATCATCGTATAATTTAAAAATATTGAAGAAAATAATAATAACAATCTTTAGTGATATAATATTGCTACAATTATAATACTGATACAAAATATAATAAAGTGATACAAACAAACAAACAACGAAAAACATATGATTGAAAAGAGTTATAGTCTTGTTGTTGGAACAAATTGTTCTAGTACATGTTCGTGTACCTTCTACGCTTGTCTGGATTGTTCTAGAATGTTCTGATTGAAACTAAATATAAGAAGCGATGGACTGGAGAGTTAGTCTAAAGATCGAATCATATGGTTACTGTGTGGTTACAAGTTGATACTGTAACGTTAAATCGATAAATAAATTTAAAAAAAAACATGGTTTGAAATCCCAGACCTTTTGTTGGAACGAACTACCGGTTAGAGCGGACCCGCCAGAGGACTAGTTCAGGGCCTGGATGCTTCCACGGGGATCTGGACCATTCCAAACCATCCCTTTTACGACTATATATAAGGAGAGAGTGATTGGACCAAGGAGTCTTAGTGTATGTTTTGAATGTGAAGCTCAAGCCATATGATTTGTGTGCTGTAAAGTTATAATTTTTGTAACCTGCTCGAATATTTATGATATTATAATTCGTTTGGCATTTATATTGTTTTACTTCCGATCAATAAATATTTTTTAACCCACAGAAGTGTTATTTGAGATAATGTTGTTTTAGCATTGCGAAATATTATTTTCATTTAATGAAAATTGTTTAAACCTACAGTTAAAGTGTTACAATACGTTAATTAAATTAAAAATAAATACATGAATAATATTTTAACAGTTCGACGAAGATTTATCATATTTATAAATATACAAGGGACTATGTTTTTATTTCAAAACTCGAAAATATATGGATAAATCTGAAACTGTTACATTGCTGTTTAGCCAAATAACTGTCATATCTACTGATAGTTTATACTTTACTGGAAGACTTTTTTAAATTTCTTTTTGCCAAAGAAAGAAGTGCAATTTGACATTTATTTATTGACGAGATTTTAATAAATTGATGTATTTATGGTTATAATATATGTTTTGGTATGTATATAATGGGTATAATGTAATATATATAATTTTAAGTCATAAATGTTTCCAAATTTTACGATTATTGTAAATTAATTTAAAAAAAAAAATGTAAATATTATGTAAAATATTGTTGCAGTACACCTGAAGATGAGGCAATGAGCCTCGAAACGTTGTGAGGTTTTAATGTATTGAAAAAATATATATATCATAAAGGAAGATTAGATTTTTCACTATATTATAAATTTGGAATAATAAAAGACCAAAAAGAAATGTCATTTCTACTTTTTATTTTTATATGTTTAATGGTCAAAAACGTAATAAAGTGTAGACAATTTTATTTATATTATTAATATAAATATTTATAATTAATGTTATAAATATTATTTTATTTATGATAGGTTCCTTACTTCGCAACGAATTGAAAAAGGAATCACTGACATAGGGCAATTATTAACAGGGTTAGGGCTTATTTTATTTTTGATCCCATGTTCTTCTACCGCTGTATCCTTTAATACCTCTAATTGAAAAATGAATCCCTATTGAATAGGAAGCCAAATAATGCCAGTAACAGTGAGGTAGCAAATATTAATGATTGGTACCTAGAAGTAATCGTTTAATTTTAGAAGTACAATATTATTGAAGTGATAAAAAATTGTAATAATTAGTTAATTGTTTTATTGTCGAGAATAGCAGTAATGTGTAGTAAAGAGTGTACCTGATGATTGGGTAGTGGATTCCGAAACGTCGAAAAACTTATCACGATCTGACAATAATAAAGTAATATAAAGGAGGATATTTTTTTTCTCACTGCATTCCTAAATAGGAACATTATAAATAAATAGTTTTTTATTCTAATAGTAAATATTTTTATTGAACGATATATATACATATGTATACTTTATCTCTGCCATGTCTAGCATATAGGTTCAGATAACGCTTATGCAAGGTTATTTGGTTGATGTGTAAGGTTTCGGTGAAATCAGTAGAAATTGTCTAGAAAAATATTTGATATACCTACAATAATAAAACAAAAAAATACTCCAAGCATCCAAACAAAACCTTCGATATAATGAGAGATGCACCAATAAAGTGAAGAAATAGGTCAGGCATGTATTTATCACACCACAAAGACGCCTTATATAAGTATAACGCAATTATTGACACAACTTTATTTGGACAATATTTGCTATAGATGAAAAGTGTGGCAATTAGATAAATTGACTGAGGGACACCCAGACAAGTCTCCAGTTGTGTCTACTGAGGGGTTGAGGGCCGCCATTGGCACTGGTCTCCGGTCATCCTTTCAGCTGTTATTAGCTTTATGGAGAATATGAGCTGGACGAACAGGCATCGTCAGATTCCTAAGTAATAATATCTAAATATTTATGAATATTGAAATTTACTTAATATTATTATTTGAAATTCATAAGATAAGTTCTAATAAACTATAACCGTTGCTGTGGTAATAGGTTTCATTGGCTTCCGTACTAATGACATGATATTATTTCATATATAATTATAGTGTATGATCTACGATTTTTTTTTAAACTGATGAAATTTATAAACAAGTACCTTTTCATCAAAAACATCACAGTTTAATCTCCCCCAAAAAAGTTCACTGTTCGAAAAGATAAACGACACTAAATGATAAGAAGTGAAAAATAAACTAGTCCCCTCTCCTAGCAATGTAATAAAATTCCATGAATGCCGCGTTAAAAAATTAAAAAAAAACGAATGGGATTATTTGACCACCTAATTGATTCATAGAATGCGATAAAATTCATAAACAGGCTTACTTCTTCTATAGTTTTCCCAGACAAAACAAAACTGGATTAGATAGATACGCATTAGTCGTCGCATTTCATGGGAAATTCCTCACAAACAACGAATTAACCGGAAGGCAGCAACGGATTATCCGATAAAAACTATTTACCAAAAGATCGTTTGATTCCGTCCTATAATTTTTCAACGGAATATCCGGGAAAAAAAAATTATTCCGATTAAGCGGCAACCAATGTATTAGCGAGAGAATAAACGTAGCCAGTAGGTGTTGTAATTTCCACGCTCAAGGACATTGCTATTAGAGCTCTAATATAATATAGTTATAATGTCACCCCTATTCTCAAATCTACAAATCCAATGTGACACTGGGATCTTTGGGCAAGGGTTGTGTGGTAATTAATCAAACTAAGTACTATTTACATAATTTATTATTTACAATAGTTTCTACACGTCCCAACTACACAAGGAGGGGGGGGGGGTACCTTGACTCATAAATCATTGGGGGGTACTTGACTACTTCGGGTCCCACTATGCCCCAGGCTCACTCTGCCTGTCCCAGACTTAGACTGCCGATCTCCGACTCTCCCAGACTGCCCCACTCTCTCCTGGGCCAGCCTCTTCTAGGAGTTCCCCCTCTCTCTCAGGGTCTCCTAGGTTCAATAGACATCTTCCACGTGACAATAAATATATAGAGCATGAAATAATAAATCAAATTATCTTTATATAAATAAAGACCTCGTGTCCCGATGTTTCTCGGTGGTAAATGTAATTTTGTCCAACCTAAAAGATAGGATAGTTTTTATCTCGATAATTGGCCTTAATATTTCTTTTATTGCAAATTACGTTTTTATTACACTATTGAGTGTGATTCTTTGTAAGTTTTATAAATTTCCAACAGATGGCGGTGCGAGTTGATTTATTGACGCAGAGCTTAATTTTTTTCGTAATTTAGGGTGGGTAAGCATCCAGTAGCCGAATCTATTTATTCCGGCTTGGACTAGGAAAATCCGTGTTTTTCCCATGTACAATTATGGGATTAACATTGAATCTATTTGTTTTAGCAAGAGACAGGTTAACCAAAATCGTTTTGCACCTGTTAGCACTATAATAAATAGAAGTTGTGAAATTGAGTTAATTAACAGCCGATTTTCACATGAAAATGTCCGAAAGTCTGAACACTTCAAACAATCAATTTGGTCGATTTTTAATGAGATTATTGCATTTTAGAGCAAAAAATGTTGCTGACCTGTATCGGCCTGTCCTGCGCCTATTATGTCTAGTTCCAATCCTTACCAAGAGATAATGTCCTTGAGAAGCTCATTTAATTCATTTTTTAGTCAAAAGATAACGCTTTCGTCAAAGCATTCCCATCAGACCCTGACGCCCGATACTGTCTGTGGGTCATCCCAGCAGTCGGACCCCGGGGACCGATACCGTTCAATTCAGGATACCCCCCCCCCCCTCCGCCCCTAACGTGTTAATTAATATGTTCTTAGACAAATGATTGATTTGGTACATTTTTGCGAACTGTCTATTATGATTGTACTAAACCCTATTCCAATTATTCTCCAGTAGTTCCTTTTACATGTGTGTTATTTATATTTAATCTCGGCTGAAATGATCCAGTAACTGCTTAATGAATGGATCATTAATACTTATTATAGACAAATATGAGATGTAAAAATAAAAACATTAACCCTTCTAAATTCTTTACCAAACAATTTTAAGTTAAGCGTAATGTTCTATTTTAAATCCTGTTGGTTATTAGATTAGATGAAACGTTTCTATCTTTATCAGTAAATTTTGATTTGATTGTATTAAAAATAATATGATATAATTAATTCAATATATTATAGCGACTAAGCACAGCAACGCGTGGCCGGGTCTGCACGTCTCTTCATAAATATCACCACTTATATAATCAATTATCACTGAAATAAAAGGCTCATCAAGACGACAATAATTTCCGCAGGTTTCCTTAAGATAGCCCTCCTACGTAATCATCTACTCTTTTAGACGTTGATCAGTTACAGCTCTCCTATCAATTGGCTTGTTGCGTAATCTTTTCAAGCCCAGATCCTCTCTCTGGTATTAAACGGTATACCCAAAGGGGAAAAAAGTTATTATTAGATCTTTAGAGCCTGCCAACGTCTATTTAAAGCTACCCCACGTGAGTCCTTTATATTATACCAGCATTCCCGTCGCGACTTTGCCTGCGAGCCTTTAAAATCAATTCTGTGATGATTATCTTGGTATTGATCTAATATAGTATGTTAACTGATGTTAAGGAGATTCAGTAGAATCGGAGTTTCCGGTAGGTGCAATGTTGGAGGGGGAAGCTGCCGGCTGTAGAAGAGTGGCGCAATGGAGAGAGTTCACTAAAACCGTCGAAACAAAAAATTGCTTACTCGTCGTGAACGCTTCATTTTTCGGCTTTAAAACATGGTTTCCGACTCCCCGTAGAAGCTTACGAGTTAAACTCGTCGTATCAATATCTTTAAAATGAGTCCAAATTAGATATTTTTTCTCGAAGTGCAAAAATAGGTGTCTGTTAGAGTTCAACGACAATTTCGCCATTTAAGCCCCTTATGGGTTACATTTTTGAAATTCCTTTCTTAGTGGTTACCTACATCGCGTTTAAAATCTAAATTCCGAACTTCAAGTTCCTATCATTAGTAGTTTTTGCTCTGCGTTGATTCTGTCAGTCAGGACAAGGCCTCTTATATATATACTAGCATTCCCCGCCGCGGCTTTGCCCGCGAGCCTTTAAAATCAATTCTGTGATCTTTATCTTGGTATTGATTTAATATAATATGTTAAATATTGACAACATATGTTATATATTAACAACATAACTGGGATCGGAGCTTCCGGTAGGTGGAATGTTGGAGGGGAAGGTGCCTGCTCGGTAGAAGAGAGGGAGGCGTGCAATGGAGAGAGTTCACTAAAACCGCCGAAACAAAAAAATTGCTTGCTCCTCGTGAACGCTTCATTTTTCGGCTATAAAACATGGTTTTCGATGCCCCGTAGGTGCTTTCGAGTTAAACTCGTCGTATCAAGATGTTTAAAATGAGTCCAAATTAGATATTTTTTCTCGAAGTGCAAAAATAGGTGTCCGTTAGAGTTAAACGACAATTTGGCCATTTAAACCCCTTAGGGGTTACATTTTTGAAATTCCTTTCTTAGTGGTTACCTACATCGCGTTTAAAATCTAAATTTCGAACTTCAAGTTTCTATCATTAGTAGCTTTTGCTCTGCGTTGATTCTGTCAGTCAGGACAAAGCCTCTTGTGTATATAGAGAGAGACTTTAATCTCTCGTGTATATTATAATAATATTGCTAAGTACACGCACCATCCACAATCATGGGCATCACAGTGTGCATAATTTGATTACCACTAATATTTAAATAATCAGTAGCCATATTTTATATGAATGTCTATTTTAATAATATTGTAACGTTAAATCGATATTCAAATAAAAAGCATATGGTTTAAAATCTCAAAAATAAATTTTCGTTAGAGTTAAACGAAAATTTCGCCATTTAAGCCCCTTAGGGGTTACATCATTGAAATTCCTTTCTTAGTGGTTACCTACACCGCGTTTAAAATCTAAATTCCGAACTTCAAGTTTCTATCATTAGTAGTTTTTGCTCTGCGTTGATTCTGTCAGTCAGGACAAAGCCTCTTATATATATATATAGATTAGAACTCTAACATAATATAGTAGAATAGAATAGAATAAATATTATAAAGTATATAATAAATAAAGGTTACAAATTTCAAAATAGGTTCAGCAGGACAAATGCTGACATGGCTTTAGCCGTTTGTCAGGAGTTTGCTGTTAAATTTAATTGAGTTAAAATTAAATCAATTAAATTTTAAATGAAAAAGAAAAATTTATATACTTAAATGAAAAAAACTTACTATAATTTTGTACATAGAAACATACATATATAATATCTACATATAAGTACTAAAGAATAATAACATTGTTTATGTTATTGTATGTAATTTCCTTTAATTTACTTTGCTTTGCCATTGCTATTAATTCCTCTTTATTTTTTAAAATTTGACCAAAATATTTCTTTCTAATGTAAAAGAAAATTGGGCACATTCGGATAAAATGAAATATATCTTCTATTTCACTTTTGTTCCGGTAGTGCAAATGTAACTTACATCTGTTGTCCAGGGCTTATAATTCAAGTCTAAAAGTTCACCTCTTACTCTAAATATTCTTTTTATTAAGTCCAAACTATTGAAATATTTTATATAGCTAAGTGTACTGGGAACCAATGATTTATGCATAGTATGGTGGGTGGATTGTTGAGATATTGTTAATTGATTACCTATAAACTGTTGTTTTAGGAGGTCCGCCATCTGTCTATTGAAATGAAACAGACATCTAATTCAGTATTCTAAGAACAGGACAGTTATAATTAAAGTTCTAATATAATATAATTATAACTATATGAAGTATGCAATATTAAATCAAATAGTGACGGCGGTCCGTGTTATTTGCAAACGAGATCAGAAAAAAAATGCTGGAGGAGTGCTTAAGTAGCCGCCCTCAGTGAGTTCCTTGTTGAGGAAACTCAAGTACCATCGACATCAACGACAGTTGGGGAAGGTTGCTGATTAAGAGGCAACCAAGGGGAAAAGGGCTCAATAGCGGACTACTAGAGATCTTTCATTGAGTCCGCACTCGAGAATATAGATTGCGGACTCAATGAAAGATTAAGATTACATCATACACTCTAAACTACTCGCTGTACACAGTAACCTATAGGTACGACCCCTTCCTACCACAGGCTGCCATCGATCAGAGGATGGATCAGGTAACCTCCGATCGATATGAAAAAGCCCCTTTTTTCTTCTCCAATGACAGATTTATAGGGGATGGGGAACTAGAGGGGCAAATCAGCCGTGAAATGGATAGCGACCACTCAATTGCCCCATCTTCTTTACCCAGGCATTTATTTAGTTCCATCCAAATATTTTTGGGGGTACAGTGGAGCCTCCACTAACCGAACTCTCAATTATCGGAAACGCGTTTTGTTTTCAAATAATATTCTGATTCATCTACTTATTTATTATTGAATTGGCCTCTACCAGATGGGGTCATTTGCTATTATATTATCAGGGTACAGATTTCCCTGTAAAATAAAAAACCATATATGTACATATATATATATATATATATATATATATATATATATATGTATTGTTAGTTTATTATTTCATATGTATATGGAATAATAAACTAAGCATTATAAAAAATTGTAAATATGTAAGAACAAATATTATCAAATTGATTAGAATACGTATATCCAGATGTCTTATCTATACTATGTATATTTTTTGAGTTCATGTATCGTACATATATATGTATGTAGGTATATAAATAATATCATAAAATTTACAAAAAATTAATGCATATTAAACCATATTTTAACTTTTCAAATGATTTAAAATATAATTTATATTCATATTTTTTAATTTCAAGTGTCGCATATCCGATCTATATGTTAATTTTATAAATAGAATTAGTTATATAGGATCTAATTAATGATTGTATTGAAAGATGACTTGCCACTTCCTTGAAGTCCAACTTTAGAATCAGACCAAGAATCATCAGACCTCTTCAAATTTTAATATTAAAACTAAATATGATATTCAAGTAATACTTTTCTATCTTTAAATACTCTCAATGATATACTAGTAGTAGGTGAAGAATTTCGTAATCAACTTAGAGCAACAGAACATCTTCATTTCCGCAACGCGTTAGTAATTTTGGCTTTCGAAAAGTATATGAAAATAAAAACTACCTCAGTGGAGCTAAATGAGTTTAATTTCAAAATCAGAATTTTGTCTCAGTGCGCAGGTGTCGACTAGTAGCTGTCTATATGTTAAGATTCTTCTTTAAAAAGTTTTAGTTAAATCCTTAATAACATAATACCAGGCTGTAAGCCACGTCGAAAAAAAAATTACTATTTAGGAATAAAAAAAGGTAATGAATTTATCATTGTTATTCATGTAATACCGCATACCACTCGGTCAGTGATCATTATATTTATTCAAATAAATAAACGTATATCTAAAAACATATACATATATAATATCGATTTAATTTTTTTTTTTTAACAAATCATGCATTATTTCATAGTGGTTTATTTTTGTATTTTTTAAATTCTGGGTCATTAAAGGGTTAAAGTAACATAAGGGGTGCATGTGGCCTTAGTAATGGACATCTATTACTTCACCGCACCCTTTCCCTTACCATAATGTGACGCCTATGTCGGGTCAAATAATTAAAAAATAATATAATTATTATAATAAATAAATAAGATTAAAATAGTAAGGAATAAAGGGAGATGAATCCATGGAACTGGCTTTTGGGATGGGAGTGTGGGAAGGTGCCAGGTGGCCAAGCCTGATAACGCCCTACTCTCCAGCCGTCATCAAATCAGTTCCTTTACATCTAAGCTCTTCC
>CAJVQU020000039.1:0-36952 GCA_911387785.2 Aelia acuminata
GAGATCATTGTGATTTTTTATAACAATAAAGAATATCAGCTGAATATCGGTTGAAGTTATGCAATTTTAATATGGACAGGTGTTCGCACCTGGTATTAAAGAACCACTGAGCGAAATTTGGAGAATTTAGGACAAACTGTATGGATTTCTATAAAGAACAAATAAAGAAACAAACAAACAGAATTTCAACTTTATTTATATAGAATGAATGTTCAAGCTAGCATTGAAGCTAAATGTTCCAGTATCAAACAAACCATGTAGCTTATTTAAGTTGCGATTTGACACCTTTTAGCCAGATGTCGTTGGATGTAGCTTATTGGCGCCTTATTATACTCTGTTATCTCTTCCTGAAAAGCTTTATTTTTTCATAGCGAGGAGGTCCACTCTTTCCCTTCCTTCAGTATTAGAGCATACACACCTACGCACATAGACACATACACATTGCTCGGAGGAGCCTTTTCAGACTAAATTGGTTCTCGAATGGAAGCCAATTCGTTGGTAGCGAGGTCATTGTCGCGCAACAATACGCAGCAGCTTTCCATTGTATCGCCCCTCCCTATACCAACTACAATAACTTACCTTCAATTCTACACAACGTAGCTCTTATTTGGGTTTTTTTTTTTTTTTTTTATATTAATCTGCCAAATAACGAAACTTATCAGATTATCCGATAGGAGTTTTGTTGTTGTAGTAAATTCGTGGCAAACAATAGACCAGTTCCAATACTGAAAATCTGGTGCGATTGGTGCGAAGGATTCGTTTATAAAAATTCCTTTCACAGTGTTGGCGGGATGGGCGAGCGGGCAAACGTGTTGCCAATGGCAACATATGATTGGGAACCCGAAGATAGCAAGTTCAAAACCCAGAGCCAGGGGAGATTTAATAATACTCAGCATCAATCCCCACACCCTCCCCCCTGGCTCAGGAAACCCCGTATAGCCTACAAGGCGAGGAACCAAAAAAAACAAGATTAATGTATTGTGACGTAAAACAAAATCATATGTACAAAAATTAATCTGGATCTTACTCTCTTTGGTGCGTCATGGTTAACTGTCAGAAAGGAATAAGATGTAGGAACTGGCTTGATTCGAGCATTTTTCAATTTTTTTTTTTTTTTTTTTTGTTTTTATACATTAACGACCTATTACATTGTAACACTTATGTGTGTTTATTTATTCAACAGAAATATACAATTATTAACACTAGATTGCCTAAGCAAGTCATTTTGACTGCTTTTGAATTTCAATTAAGAAAATAATGATTTAAATAATGACACAGCTTCTTATAATTTTGTGACTTTTTCTACAACATATAAATGGGTTAATTAATCGTTGTCGTTGCCCTCCTCCGTCCTTCACTTCCGGAATATATATGTGTTATATATCTACAGAACGAAAAATTTGTCAAATACGACTTTGCCACAATAACAAAACAAATAATATTTGTCAAAAATGTAAAAAGTATGTTTGCGGAAGATGTACATCCAAAAAAATTTGCACTTTCATTTGCTTAAAATGGCCAGATAATGTATAAATTATTTTTTTTTCGAACTGAAATACATTTTTTTATTGTTAATACTTATTAATAACTTATATGACTGTAAGTGATATAAAATATATTAAAAATTACTGTTAAACAAATTTCTTTGCGCATTAGTTATTTTTTCACAATGCAGTCATTTTGACTGCTTTCAGGCAATATAGGTATATACTAAGCTTCCGTCTTTCTAGTGTTAATGCCAACGAATTAATACAACTTGAATTTCCGAGCAGGTTTCAAAAATGATAACGTTATATCACACTAATCATATGACTTGGACTTCACAGTCAAGACACAGACCTAGACTTAGACTGACTCGTTCAGTCACTCGCTCCTTATATATTATCTTAAATGGTCAGGTCTGGAATGTTCCAGAACAATGTGGGCAGTTCTACGCCTTCGTGGACTAGGCCACAGAAAGATCTAGACCCAAACAGTTCGTTCCAACCGCTTATTTTGTTCCAACAAAATCTGGGAGTTTACGCCATATGTTTTTTACTTTCATTTTTATTTGCTTTTCGATTTAACGTTGCACTATGTAGCGATTGTTTTAAGGTGTGTTATCCCCTTATTATGTTCCTAATTCACTTTTTGAAAGTTGGCTAGTTATAAAATTGGATTCATGTAATTTCAGAAAACACTGATGACGGCCCTGAAGGTCGAAACGTATGTAACAAATAAAATAAAATAATAAAATTAGTAGAGACCAAGATCCATATTAATTTTTCATCTAAACTAGCAAGTCTCTAACCATGTTTAAATTAATAAAAATCTGGTGCGATGCGCGCAACACACAACTTTCACTTACGAACTTACTTAGATTAGAAACTGACGTGTTTCGATGATTTGTAAACGCCATTCCACAACTTCACACATTTTTCAACATTTTTAAAGGGTGTTTTTTTTGGAGGTGTACAACTTAGAGTTGGCAACACTGCTTTATTTGATAACATATTCAACAGCTGATAGTTGCTTTTTGTTTATTTTGGTTTGTCATTTCATTAGGTTAGACTTACACCAGAGCAACGCTTGCAAATTGTTGAAATTTTTTATCGAAATAATGGTTCTGTTCATCAAACTTATCGGGCACTTCGTCCATTTTACGGTGTACATAATCGTCCTTCAGAGCGGCTAATTCGAATAACAATGGATCGTTTTCGGACCACGTTTACTCTTGATGATAATGAGCATCCCGTGAGACGCCGAACAGTGCGCACTGAAGAAGCTGCATCTGCTGTACAGGAAAGCATTGAAGATAATCCAAATCAATCGAATCGTCGCCGTTTTCAGCAACTTGAGTTGTGTCCTTCCACTTTATGGAAGATTTTACGAAAGGATCTGGGATTAAAAGCTTTCAAGATTCAACTGGTGCAGGAATTAAAGCAGAACGACCATCGCATGTGCCACCAATTCGGCGAACGGGCTGAAGCACAAATTGATATGGATATTGAATTTCCATTCAAAATTTTGCTCTCCGATGAAGCCTATTTCTTTGGGGTTATGTCAAGTCACTTGTCTATGTCAATAAACCACAGACAATTGAACACCTCGATTGGCCATTCCAAGATTGGAACATTCCAAGAGTTATTGGCGATATACGGCCACAAATAGTGCGAAAAGTTTGTGAAAATTGGTGTTCCAGATTGCGCCTTGTACGCGCTAGCCGTGGAGGCCACATGGCTGAAATCATATTTAAACATTAATGTCATGAAGTTTTCTATTCAATAAAGTTCGTTTCATTGATATTAAAAATATATTTCTTTGTTTTATTATAATTTAAACTTGTACACCTCCAAAAAAAACACCCATTATATGCTCATGATTTGTATATGCTTATGCACATTTATATGCTTATAATTTATGGTAAGAGCGCTGCAATGTAGATGCAGAGGACCTGGTTCGATTCCCGGCCGTGGTCGAATCTTTTATCTTATAATTAATTTGTTAATAAAAAATAATAACTTAATTGTTTAACTAATGATTATGATTAAATAATCTTAAACTTTCTATTATGATTGTACGAAACCCTACTCTAATTTACCAAACAATTTTAAATTTGGCGTAAATGTCCATTTTAAATCCCGTTGGTTTTTAGATTAGCTCAAACGTCCTCTTTATTATTGAATTCCGATTTGATTGTATTAAAAAGAACAGGATATAATTAATTCAACGCATTATAGCTACTCAGCCACAGCAAGGTATGGCCGGGACCGCTCGAATAATATATAATTAGGTAATACTTATTCCTGATTTTTATTTTTTTAATATTAGTTTATTCATTACTCATCAGAGCAATAAAAACAGAAGCTAGCTAGAGCAATATCATTCGAACATCGGTCGTTAAGCATTACTATTAGAATTACACAGCGTTAATCGTGAACGTTGACTAAAGGGAGATAAATGCCCTTGATTTAGTAAAATAATGTGGACTAATGAGGTACAATTTATCTCCAGCTGAACTTGTAATGAGGAATCAGGAACTGATTGTGGATGGACAGAATTCGCTGCCCCCCTTTCGAATCAATTATTGCTGTAATAATAGATCTAAATGCGCCCCCCCTTTCATGACACCATTCGCTAGGGAGGACTGAATGTTCTGTCCTGTTTAGTCTGCCCTCTGCTAAACAGGATTTTAATTAAAACCCGTCTGTAATCGATTGCTCTATATAAATTATTATAAACTCTAATTTTGTTGGAATCCTTTTTTTTTTTATTGAATATTTAGTACCATAAAATTATATTCAAAAATGTTTCTATCTGAACTAAAAATAAGATAAAAGTGAGAGTATACACAAGGTAAAAATGAATAAAAAAAAATAAATAAAAAAGAAAGTTATACAAAAATTAAAGCTCGGAATTCCGTGTCGTAAAAATTTGAAAACGTGCATTAAAAACTTCAAAACGTGCAAAAACAAGCAAAAAAAGTATTGCATGAAAATCAGGCATTAAATTATTTTTGTGAACAAAAAATAGCTACTTATAAAACATTCAGTTTTTGAGACTATATTGTTCAACAGGATACTAAGAAGGGGACCAAATTAGTCTCAACAATACATTTTTTTATTTATAAGACGTTTCGGCTCTTATGAGCCATCTTTAGTTCTAAAAACATTTAACAATACAACCAATCAATCAAAAACATTTGTGAACACAATTATCTAAAATCTGTATTTAATATATATGCAGACCAGCAAAACAGGCAAACAAATCATTTGAAGTCACACAGGGCAGATACCAATCTCAACCAATGTTCCCTAACCCAACGACACCCAAAACACTCAGGGTGAGCAAAGTCCAATCCCTGTGTGACTTCAAATGATTTGTTTGCCTGTTTGCTGGTCTTTATGTATATTAAATACAGATTTTAGATAATTGTTTAAAAAATGTCTTAATTTATTGTTTTATAATACTATTGATATATTTTTGAAAAAAATTCCGGTGAAAAAATCGAAACATAAAATATTTACTAAAATAGTAACAGCAAGATGTGGAATATAGGGTAAAATACTCGCATGTGAGCCATGTGAGCTGTAATTACATATATTGGAAATAGGAAGATCTTAACCCTTTGGTCCACAGCAAATTTTTTTTACGTTGTGATACATCAGCCGTAACTTTTACGGGTACCATTTTATTTCAAGTTATGCTCCACACCCGTAATTGTTACGTGTATTTTATGTAGGTTTGTTTTTCTCTTCAGGTCTAGGACTATCTTCTAAACCTAATGCTGGACCACTTAGTCCGCTAGTACTTCGAATTACGTTGTGCTTTGCAGTTTTTCGTTTTTTACAAGGTTCTTCTGACGACCACTTAAATTTATTTTTCGCCACATAAACTTTTTTTTTGGTAAATAAGGTTTCAGCAATTGTAACAGAATCAGTAGCAGCCACTAATTCTGGTTCAGAATCCGATGAATTGGTTTCATGTTCACTGAAAATTTCTTCGTCATCATTTTCAGAAAATTCACTATCATTTTCGCTATTTTCATTTAATTCAAGTAAACATTTTCTAATTTTGTCCTTAAAATTATGATCCGAAGCATGAAAAACATTTTCTTTCGAAGTACTCGGCCGAGAATCCATTCTAAAAGTATTGTGCTTATGTTAGGGCAATTAAAAATTAATTAATTATATTAGATTAATCACTAATAAGAGAAAAGAAAATAAAAAAATCAACTTATACATACCTTATAGTTCAGAAGATGTTATTAGTTAATTTACTTTAAGTGCTAGCACCGTAAAAAATACACCAGTATATACTACACTAAGTACCAACACCCGTATTTTTTACCGCCTATATTGTTTTAAAAAAATTATAAAAAATCAACAAATTACATAATGATTTTGAAATTTTCACAGTATCTTCTTCTACAAATAATAGTAAGATACTGAAAAGGTGAACACTTAGAGAAAAAAGGTAGGGCAGGTAAAAGGATTAACAATAGTGTGTAGCGGTAAAAGTTACGGTGGTGGGGCTCAAAGGGTTAAAAAAGGAAAGATACTACTCAAATTATGGAATCACTAAATGCAATATCCAGTTAAAAAAAAATTAGGTACTTACTTGTGCTTCATCGGGTATCAATTTGTGATATATATACAGGAGAAAAAAAGAAAAATATTCCGACAACTCATAAAACACGTGAGTTCATGCATGCGCAGTTCGCCTTTAATGACACTAGTGCTTATAATTAATGACGGGTTCATTTAATGGCAATTTTTTGTGTCATGGTAACTAAATGAAGTTTTAAACAACTAAATAGAGAATTATAAAATCATAATGGAGTATTATGCTTGCACTGCCGAATAATCGCAAGTAAAGTGTTTTATTTAATAATTTAAAAAAAAATATTGTAGGGGAGAGCGGGGTTGGTCGGCCATTGTTTATAGTTTCCGTCACACCTGTTCTGAAGGCCACACCATTGTACCATGTGACCCGCTCGACCTCGGGAGTCTTGTCATGAGTTTTCAATCCGATTTAACATTTGAGGAGAGAGTGTGCTTCATTGATTGATTTTACAACGTGTAAGTAAATTTTTATATTTTCAGTAAAGTTGGTTTAAAGGCATGGAAAAACATTTGACTCCGATTCCTCCGATGTGTACTTTAGAGAGCAATTACAAACAAAAATGTGAAAATGAATGTAGAAAAACCTGTGGTTTTGAAAAATGGCATTTAGCAAAACCTCTCAGATTTCTAATCAAAGTAAGTTGGTAAGTAAAATTTGTGTGTTGCGCGCATCGCACCAGATTTTTTTTATCTTTAAATATAACTTCTGACAATATTTTTAACATTTAAGTCGTTTTAAAAAAGAAAAAATTAATTCAAGATGCTGGACAAATTATAAAACTCAATTAATCAACAAGGTCACAAAAATTATCAACTTGTAACGGCTCAGTAAAACAAAAGTAATCATATAATTCGTTCTTCACAGCAAGACTCATCGCTCCTAATATTTTGTCCGATTTATAACAATCTAGAAGGTTCCCGACAAGTGTAGAAGATTCTCGAACATCTTGAATTATTTTTTTTGTCTAATAAAAATTATTCGAATCCATAACAGTATTACAAGATAAAGTAAAAAAACGGGTTCATTTAATGGAAATATTTTGTTTCATGGTAACTAAATGAAGTTTTAAACAACTAAATAGAGAATTATAAAATCATAAGCGATGGAGTATTATGCTTGCACTGCCAAATTATCATATATAACAACTTTTATTATTAACAAAAAATGTAGAGTATTTTAGAGAGCAAATACAAACAAAAATAAGTAAATGAATTTGGAAAAATGTGAAAATTAGTAATGGCGTTATATTTATACAAATTCATCAAAACACTTCAATTTATAATTGACGTTGAAAAAGTTGTGTGTGCTTGCATCGCACGAGATTTTTTGAGTTGTAACTCCATTGTAGTTTTTAAGAATGTATTTTTATTTTATATTGGAAGCCGTGGCCCACAACACTTATTTCTTTGGTCCTTTTTTACTCTCACTTACCTATATATGAAATATATAGTTAGAGAAAGTATTGCGATCGTTGAAAATTTCGACTTCCGGTTTTCAACGGAAATACACCTTTTGGGGTCCCCTGTGTCCAAATGACCAAGTCCCGCGAAATGGTGTGTGTGTTTGTGTGTGTGTGTGTGTCTGTGAATATATTAGCTCAAAAACTATGAACTGTACGAACCTGATATTGGGTATTTGGTGTATGGATATGCGCGCGATGTGACAGCAAAAATTTCATCATAATTGGTCAAACGGAGGGGGTACTTTATTTGAAGAATTTTGTCTAATTTTCACGTGTTTTTTTTTTATCTACTCTGAAATGGCATTAAAGATTTTGATTAAACTTGGTATTCGGTGTATGTACAATCCCTATGATGTGACAGTAAATATTTCATCAAAATTTATAAATTAGAGGGGCACTTTACGTAATAAATGTTGTCCCATTTTCACGTTTTTTTTTTTTTTTTATTTACTCAAAAACGGCTGAAACGATTTTGATCAAACTTAGTATTTGATGTATATATATGCCCGCGATGTGACAGTCGAAATTTAATCAAAATTGCTCAAAGGGAGGGAGTACTTTATTTAATAATTTTTACGTGTTTTTGTTTTTCTCAAAAACGACTCTAACGATTTTGATTAAACCCAGTATTTGGTTTATGTATATTCCCGGGATGTGACTGTCAAATTTCATCAAAATTAATCAAATGGTGGGGGCACATTATTTATTAAATGTTGTCCCATTTCACGTTTTTTTTTCTATTTACTCAAAAGCGGCTATATTATTTTGATCAAACTGGGTATTTGATGTATGTATATGCCAAAGATGTGATAGCCAACATTTCATCAAAATTGATCAAACGGAGCGGACACTGTATTTCATAATTTTTTTTCCAATTTTTACCTTTTTACTTTCACTTACCTATATATGAAATATATAGTAAGTGGAAGTATTGCGATCGTGAAAAATTTCGACTTCCGGTTATTATTTAGCCGGTAGGCTAAATAATTAAAAAAAAATAAAAAGTTGGGAGGATTATCTGTTGGTCCAATGGTTCGACGCAGTATACTTATGCTAGGTAGATATTTAACCCCCTTAAAGGTGCCTTTACACCTTACCAACTTTACCTTCGAACACCACCCTCGAACAACCTTCGTGAAGCCTTCACGTCGACTGTTCGGGTGTTCTAGGTACTTCATCTGTTCGCCTGGGTTCGGGAATAGCGCTAGTGTCACTTTTGATTTGGGTTTTTCCTAAGTGACAGGAGTTGTTTGTGATACTAGTGTAATTTGTGAAACGTTGTAAATCTTTTCCTATTTTTTTATTTTTCAGGTATATAAATATATTGATAATGGAAATTTTTTCTTTATCATAAGCTAGCTTTGGGTGCGTCAGCCATATTGGTTCGTTTAACGTCACGTGAAGTATAAATGGCTGTTCGCTTCACGTCGGTACGGCAAGGTTCGAAGGTGAGGTTCGTAAGGTGTAAAGGCACCTTCGAATACACCACTGGAGATCCTTACAAGGCCCCCCCAAATGGCCCCAAGCAGAGAAGGCAGACTAATCGGCTACCTGAAGATGACACCTTTGCCCCCCCCCTTCCCCCCTCTCCTTCTCTTCCTCGTTAGCGGTCCTTCTTACCTTTAGCTTCTCTACCTGGCCTCATTAGTCGGCTGTAGCTCCTACTTGTCACTGCGGGGCTTTAGTACAGGAAGGGTCGTGAGGAAAAACCTCGCCTACTTTATTTAGAGTTATCATTACAAATATATAAAACTGTAAAAAATATGAAGCACTATTATAAAAATTTACCGGAAATCAAAAAATGAAGTTTTGACCAGTTGCAAATCAAAAAATCTCGTGCGATGCGAGCACGCACAACTTCCAGAGAATACTATTCAAACTAAATTACATTAGAGGAAATTGTTTTCTAAATCAGGATATGAACCCCTACCATTCTTTAAATTTATTAAACAACAAAAGAGAAACACACTTGTTTTGGAGCAGCCGGAACAAATTGGTCTTTAGAATACAATTTGATTTCTCCCGGGGTACATCTTAGCAAGGGTTTCATTCCGTTTGATTAGTAGCTCGTTATATTAAAAAAAAAAAAACAGAAAATAAATTAAGAAAAGCGGACAGATTGGTTTAGAATCTGGTGCGATGCGCGCAACACACAACTTTCACTTACGAACTTACTTAGATTAGAAATCGAAGTGTTACGATAATATGTAAACGCCATTCCTCAACTTCAAACATTTTTCCACATTTGTTATATGCTTATATTTCTATATCTCCATAAGCTATAGCATATCTGTATAGCAAAATTTGGAAGTTCTCAGCCCTTTTCGATTCATTATTGCTTATTTATTTTTTTAAGGAAGCTAATTTTATCAACAGTCGAGGTTTTTTTACTGCTTGCTTGTAAAGCAAAAATTTTTTGCTACGAGTTGCTTTTTGCAAATACATCGTGAAGGTATAAATTACTAAGCTATATATATATTGAGCCAGATCGGCCATTCCGCTTACTGAACGTTTAATAATTGTTAATGCACAATCTCTTTTACCATTATTGAAGGGACTTGTCATCTTCCGCTTTGAACTCTAAAATCGTCGTTTCTTCAACTCCTTTTTGGATGCATTTTCATCAGACAATCATACAATGATAACCACCACTAAATCGCATGGGTTCATGTTTTCCTTAAACTTTTAACGATAGGAAAGTGCAATTTTCGATAAGAGCTCTTATTAAACAAAAGATTAGATTTTAAAAGCTGTTCAGTGTAATGAAATATAACTTTTTTTTTTACAATATAAAATTGAATGAAACATCGTTTTTTATGATTGATTGGTTGACAAAAGATAATTCATATTGCGCATGTCATCTAATCCACCGCTCAAAGGTTAAAATTTAAGTTGTACGTTTTAAAAAAATGCTAATTCGGATTTTTATTTTTTCATTTTACTTCTGCTGGTGAGATAGAGAAGGTTGGTAAAGGCGGCTAAAAATCTATTTACAATGTCTGTAAAAAGACCAAAAAAAAAAGAAAAAAAATTTGTGAAGTATATTTATAAAAATCATTAATAAAGTAGGTGCTTTGAAAATTAGAACGATGATAAATCGATCGAAACAGGAAATATTATGTTTTTACAAAGTAAATCATTAATCAATATATATTATAAAGCAAAGTGTAACAAAACATAGTAATTAGTCTGAGCATTGCGAGAGTATTGCGGGCCCTGTGGCCTGAGACCTTAAGGCCCGGTGCACACGGACGACACTTTTCTGCGATGCAGACTATAAGCCAGGCAAGGGGTACCTGGAGTACAATGGACCGACCGGATTTACCATTATACTCCAGGTACCCCCGACCTGGCTTATATAATAGTCCGCATCGCAGAAAAGTGTCGTCCGTGTGCACCGGGCCTAAGCCGGCTGCCGTGCCCGGTGGCCTCAATACTTTTTGCCACATTCACCCTTTTTTATCTCCTTTTTCAAATTTTTCTTCTAAAGTTTTTTATCATCCTTGTACACCCGTACACAAGACACAAGTATACTACTAATTATTTCGCCCTGTTTGACTAAGGAATAAGGTGCAAGTAGAATTAATTTAGAAAAAACCGAAAAGAACTCCATGTCAATTAGTTATAACCCTCGGAAATTTTTGAGTAAACCATAGACTTGGTCACTGGGAAACACCGGACGGGCTGGAAACAGGGTTGGAGAAACGCAAAAGCCAAATATGTATACATAATTTTTATGTGTCCTGCACTCGTCCTAAATATGAATAAGAAAGTAATGACTATTTCGTCTGCTTCCCATGCTCCTCTAATATTCATGAAATTAAAAAAATACTTGTAGGAACGTACCTAAGTAGACACACATATAATTTTTAGAACTGATATATTAAATGTTTTATATATCCGTTTATTTTATAATATTTTTAAATTATATACTATATTTTTTTTACGAATTGTTACCTACGATTTATGAATGCTGCATTCCTGGGTAAAAATTCAATTTTTGTTATTAAATAAGCCACAAAAACATCTCTTAAGGTGCTGACTACTGGGGGTGTTATCCTAGTGCAATACTAAAATGGAATTAAAATAAGGTCCGCAGTTTCAGTCTTCTAACGCTGAAGCGGGCGGAACTGATACATATCAGTCTACAGGCCACAGAAACTGCAGCGCACGAACTGATAATCAGTCTACAGGCGTTAAAGGGTTAATATATTACCCAACTAGGGTCTTGGCCGCACTGCATTACTGATCATCTGCTATATTCTGGTGAAAAGGTTCGCATGTTTGAGGAAATTGAAAGATTGTCGGTTGTATGTAGGTCATTTGGTATCTGAAATAGTTCCCTGCCTGTGTGATAGGCCCTACGCTCCGTCAATACGTGTTTTACAGTTAGCAGACATTCAAAGTCTGGCAATCAGTTGGAAGATCTATGGTTATAAGAAGATGACCGTGGCTAAGCCGTGTGTGTCCTACACGCAAGATAAAAAACAATGCAGGGGTCTTCTGTGGTGTAGTGGTTACTGTTACCAAATAAAAAAATTGCACGTATGTTCCAAAAGAAAATATTATTAAAAGTGCTTTCTTCATAAATTTTGATATTGGACTTGTCATTCCCCCCTCCCCTGATTACAGTAACCAACTTCGTAATGCGAGCTCTATTTAGTTCTCGCGAACTTAAATTTTCAAACCATAATTAATACGGCTTTTTTCGTGACTAATTAACTCTCGCATAGGTAATTAGTCCAGAAATCGTTATAAGGTAAGACTATAGATTAGGGAAGGAAGGGGAGGGTTTTCCCCGACCCCACCAGGAACCACCACCGTCGCCAATTAGTTGGCCCCACACTCAAGTTAGCTCTCGCACACGTAAATTTTCATTAACTAATTACCATGTTTTTTTTCTAGCTAATTACCTCTCGCAAAGGTAAATATTCAAAAAGTCTTTAGTATGTGATGTAGTGGTGGGAGCCCTGACGGTGGGCAACCTTCCAAAAAGGGAGCACCCTCAGCAAATACTTTCCTACAGTTGAATCCCGGCTGTTGGCTAAATAGGTCCTCCCGGACTATTGGGCTTCACAATTCCTCACGGGGCATGGCGGTTTTAGAGCCCATTTCCATCGGCTTGGCCAAAACATAGACCCCCACTGCTCCACCTGTGGTGTTCCAGAGACTGTTGAGCACGTGGTCACGACCTGCCCTGCATTCGATGGAATAAGGGCCAGGATGCTGAGAGCCACGAGACTTTTCGTCCTCACTGAGGAAGAATTCCCTCAGCTGGTGAGCGAAGACGATTTCCCGCGGTTCAAGGAATTTATCTCAAGATGGAAAACGCCGTTGGGTCCGGCCCACTTCAACATAGGAGCCCGGAGAAGAGGACCTGGGCCGAGAAGACAGCCTTACAAATAGAAGAGTCCTTCCGGCTCCTAGGGACAGCTGAAGAAGTCGAAAATCAAAATAAATGGTTCACTAGCAGTAGTGGGTTGTAGCGCGGTCATGCGTAACTCCCCACTACTGCTATACCCGTATTGCCTGTGAGGCATGGTAGGGAGTAAATAAATAAATATTGGACTTGCCATGTCATTCTGTCATTTGAAAGGTTGAATTATATCGGTTTTAAAAGAATTTCATAAACAAAGTTAGTTTGTTAGCTAGAGATAATTTTGATCGTCTTTCAAGCAACCTAGACAAAAGTCCATAACTTCTATTTAATTCTTTTCGTTTAAGTCTAACCTGAGTTTGGCATATAAGTCTATTGTCGAGATAAAGTCCTAAATATTTAATTCCATTAGATTCCGACATATGTAGGTATTTTACTAACGTATATTTGGGGGGCAAAGGCCATGATTAAGCGTGAAGACTACACGCACTCTTTTTACTTCCACATACCTATATATGAAATATATAGTAAGTGGAAGTATTGCGATCGTGAAAAATTTCGACTTCCGGTTTTGGGACGGAAATACACGTTTTGGGACCCCCTGAGTCGAAATAACCAAGTCCCGCGAAATGGTCTGAGTGTGTGTGTGTGAACAGACTAGCTCAAAAACTATAAACCGTGGGAACCTGAAATTGGATATTTAGTGTATATATATGCCCGCGATGTGACAGCAAAAATTTCATCAAAATTGCTCAAAGGGAGGGGGTAGTTTATTTAATAACTTTTTACGTTTTTTTCGATTTTCTCAAAAACGGCTCTAACGATTTTGATTAAACTGAATATTTGATCTATTTATATGCCCGTGATATGACTGTAAAAATTTCATCAAAATTGATTAACTGGAGGGGGACTTTACTTAATAAATTTTGTATCATTTTCACGTGTTTTTTTTATTTACTCAAAAACGGCTATGATGATTCTGATGAAACTGGGTATTTGATGTATGTATATGCCCGCGATGCGACAGCCGAAATTTCATCAATATTGGTGAAACGGAGGGGGTACTTCATTTAATAAACTTTTTCTTATGTTCACGTGTTTTTTTTTTATTTACTCAACAGCGGCTGTAATGATTTTTATCAGACTGGATATTTGGTGTATGTATATGCTCACAATGTGAGACAACATTTCATCAAAATTGGTCAAATGCAGGGGGCTCTTTATTTCATAACTTTTTTTTTTCTAATTTTTACATTTTTTTGGAATATCTCAAAAACGGCTTTAATGATTTTGATAAAATTAATCATTTTTAATCAAAATCAAGTCATCTTTTTTATATTATTTATAAAAATGGCAATTAAAAAAACATGCCGATTTCTAATGTAAGTAAGTTGGTAAGTGAAAGTTGTGTGTTGCGCGCATCGCACCAGATTTTTTTCATTTATTTTTATTTTCCGCCTGGCGGCTCAGTCAGCAATATCGTCCAGGTGGATTAAAAATTAAAATTTTTCATTTTATTGTAAATCGCCTAAGTACGGGATTACAAATTTAAAGTTTTAATTTTCTGTTATCATAAGATAGCTTTGTTATATGTCAGTGCTTCGTCGTAATGATAGGAGGTGAGATGGAAGTTGGCAATCTTAACTTTGATGGCGGACACGTACTGGCAAGATTAACCTGGGTAGGAACTAACATCTTCCGTCGCGGCAAAGTAAATTTCAGCTTTATTAACTGTCACCTGGCGGCGAGGCACGTCCTGCGTGCGATTTGTCTCAGAGTCGTGTCATCCCAGCGATGATTCTGCTACATACAAATAGATAATATGGATTACAACTTTTAATTCATTAAAATAAATCCAAATAGTCAATGAATCTTCAGTTTATCTTATTTATTACTAGCTAGGGTGCCCGGCTTCGCTCCGGTAGTTGTTTGCTAGTTTTAACAGAAAACTTTAAAATTAAAGGAAATATAGAACAAAATTAGCACCTTCTTGAAACTTCGGTTTAGATCCAGAAGAATAGAAACTACCGAAGATTCTTAGAAACTTTTTTTTAAGACCTTTCTCCATTTCAATCTCCCTTAAGATATCCCCCGTAATTTGACTCGGCAGAACTCGAATCTTATTACTATTACAAAGTGAAACGCAAAATTTCATGAAGGCACAATTTTTTTACCATATTTCTTTTTGATGAACCAAGAGGGATGATAAAATCTTATTGAAAAAATGCCGTATTTGGAGTTAGTCATTTTTCAACTGGAATGCCCATCATACATAGTAATCAAAACAACTTCTTTTTCATAACTACAATAAGAACACTTCAAACTTTTTTTTATGTGTCTTTTTATTCGATCACTGTACTATTAAGAAATGTTCACTCATATTGCATTAAATTTACTTAAGTATATATTATATACTGATTAAACGTAATGTGTTGATCAATTAGCCTTCTTATGAGAAAATTAATTTTTTTATGAATCCAGTTGGTTTTCTAATGGATTGCAGAGATGTTGAATCATTATTTTATTTTGAAAGGAAAGGATAAACTAATTATTATCCCTTAATTTTTTATTAATTTAAAAAGAACAGCTGAAAAAATATATAACCTTTACAACCTCACTGGATGAATGAACAATAAACATTGAGTTAAACGCACCCTAGCGCTTCCAGGTAGCCTGAAGCTCGAACTAAATTTTTCATTCATAAACTATCTAGTATCTCAATCTCAGAGAGGCTAATTAAACGGTGCGAGAGGCTTAAAATTCCAGTCCTTTTATTTTCAATTTTACACCCTTAAGAGAAAAACGGAAACCTTCTTCTCCGTTAGGGGTTATATGGCTAAACGACGACATAAATTACTTAATCGTAGCTGAAGTCGTTTTTGAGCCTTATCGGCACGCACATTGTACACTTTGCTTTATAATATATATTGATTACAAAAATAATACAACTACAAAAATAATAATAATATAACCTATTGTAACGTGAAACAAAACATATAACATATGGTTTAGAATAAATCTAGACCTGTTGTTGGAACGGACTTACGGTTAGAACAAACTGTCACAGTACATATTTGTGACTACGATTATGTACTATGTAGTATTAGTTAAGTACTGTCAATGGCTAGTTTCTCTTCATTCTAGCTCATGATATTTTCTCTTCTGATTATTATCACATATACTAGCTGTATTTATTGTAAATACAGTCGTAAATATCGATGAATTAAATTTTTAGAAATTTCAATTTTGAGAATTACCATGGCTAACTCAACCACTACCACACGCTAGTACGATCCATAGCACATACAGTACCAGTCAAAAGTTTAGACTCGCCCTAGATTTTGTAAAATAAATAAATAACAACATATCAACTCTAATTTTATTTTATTTTTAATTCATTTATAACTAGCTGTATATCCCGGTTTCACCCAGGGAACTTGGAAAACAATGAGAAAAGCCGTGGGTTAAGAAAATTTCTTTAGGACTGAAATGAGATTTTTTTCGACTCCAACGGTTGATTTCGTAAAAATCTAATGTAAAGCGAGATCATAACGATTTTTATAACAATAATGAATATACCCAGAGATTAGTTGAAGTGATGGAATTTTAATATGGACAGGTGTTCGCACCTGATATGAAAGAACCACTAAGCGAAATTTGGAGAATTTAGGACAAACGGTACGGATTTCTATAAAGAACAAAAAAAAAACAAAAAAAAAAAAAACAAAACAGAAGACAATAGGACCTCCATTATCCTGGCCTCGATTAACCGTGGATCCAATTAACCGGGGTGTCGAGGAGCCAATTTTTTTTTTTTTAATAAGCTTTTCTTAATAAGTATGTTTATTTCGTATGTATAATATTAAAAAAAAAATGTATACTTAAATATTTAACGATTACACAATGGTTAACTATCTATTATGAAATAAAACAATAATTGGAAAAACACCAAAAGCTAGTATTGTATTATGAGATGTTTCCGGTATCTAATACTCCAATTCATAATCTAGGAACGGTATTGTTTTCAAGTCTTTCCAGGAAACTGTACTCTTGCCTGTTTGGCTACAAAACAAAATATTCTGTCTTGATTTAGTCTCGATTTCAATACACGCGAGGTAGCAAAATGTCGGAAAAAACGTGTCGTTTCAAAGCTGGAAGTGAAATTAACTATTATAAACATATTAAAAAAGTGTTAAAAAATTGTCCGCTGAACTAGGAATCGGCGAACAAACTGTATGGGATATTTTGAAGAAGAAAAAAGACATTTGCGACTTTGTATCGTCGTCGGCCCATAATATTTAAAAACATACATTTAATTTTTTTTTATTTTTGTAAATACTACAGCAAGTGAGTCTAATTTTTTGACTGGTACTGAAGAAGATAGAAGATAGAAAAAACGTTTATTCATGAAAAAATTATCTAATACAAAACAAAATAAGAAAATATTAAGACGTAAATAGACAATGGACGCAAGTCCGTCTGTCGAGATATCCTAGCTTGTTATAAATATAAGTAGGTTGCAAATATATAACAATAATAGAAGATATGTGATGAGTGGTAGTAATAAAAGCCAAATAACAAAAGAAAAATTATTTCATACTGAACTGAACTGACATATATACTGAAAAACTCTTTGTATATAAATGGCCAAATTATAAAACTAGCTATAAGCGATTTTTTTTTTTTTTCTTCGACTGACGTATAGGGGAATCCATTTCTACTGATTATATTCATGAGTCATTTCTTGTCTATATTTTGTTGCAATTTTTAGATACAGAAATAGTTGTAGGTTACATTTGCCCTTTAGGATATCTACGGTTTCTTCCATATTCAGAGACCGTTTTCCAAAAGAGTTTATCCTGATTTCATTTAGATTGGGGTATGTTGAGATAAAGTGGAAGGTGTTTTCTATTGTATTGCAAGGTTGCACGCGGTACAATTATTTATTTTGTTCATTGCTGGTGAATAGTTGAGGTTCAGTAGTTCTCCTCTTGCTTTAAATATTAATCTGATGAAATAAATGTCTTTATTGTCTTCAAAGTACCTATTGTCATAATTCAGAGTTGCATAGACCTGGTGAAATTCGGCTGCTTTAGCTCTTTACGAATATTTCTCTTTTATATTCCATAGTTTTATTGACGTGAATGGTTCTATTTTTTTCTATGTCTTGTAGAAAATTCTCTTTTGTTAGAACTATTCCGAGTTTTGCTCCTAATCTCTTCAATGTTGTTGACCAGGCTATACTGTTGTCTATTATCCTCCGGGCTATTATTTTTGGAAATCTTTCATTTTCCATTTCTAATAGTTTTGCTAAATAGTTTAAGCTCAGTTTAAGGGTGTTTATGAATAATGGGTGACGTCGGGTTTCTAAATACAACGTGTAATTTAATTATGTAAGGGGGTGTTCTGTGGTAAACCAATAGCTCTTTTGATAAAATATATTTGTACTTGTTCCACATGGTCTATTTCTTCGTATCCCCACACCTGACCGCCGTAACATATTATAGTTTTTATAACTGAGTCAAAAACTTGGAACATTTTGTTAATGTTTATGTTGATTGGTACTGTAGCAACATATGCACACACCATGCAGTAAGGAGGCAGAATATCAGATGATATAAGGAAGAGATTTAGCTAAGGTATAAACCTTTTCGGGTGTGCTTGGGCTAACGAGGTTAGTTGAGCGGGGCCTATTAATTAATTAGTCACCAATTTGGGTTCCTCTGATCGTTAAGCCTCGCCGAAACCGATCTTGCTAAATCCTTTCCCTTATTTAGCTTGAGACGGGATCTATTCGCTCACCTCAACTTAGTCTAATCGTCTCGGGTATTAGGAACACTTCAAATACCACTTATTAATAAGCCACTATACCTCGTCATCCCATAAATACTGTTAAGGAGAATTGATTTATTATTATATTCAGATTTTTCATAAATTATACAATTTTAAATTTAAAAAAAAAACAACAAAAGAAACAAGTGCTATAACTAGAATTTCCAATAACTAAAGTTTTAAATTCGGTAAATAATAAGTAAAGTCTGGCACCGGAGAATTCTCCTCAAACTGAAAATATACTACCTATAATAAGATCTTATAGTACGATAATACTTTATACTCTTTAACAGATTTTTCTCGACCCAACAAGGCTAAAAAAATTCTTCACTTCGACCGTTATTAGCAGGAGTTCCACAGGGGTCAATACTCTCTCCCCTATATTGTACTATAACATACACATAACATTTATACAAACTCCGCAATATACGCAAATGATAGAAAAGGTGTATGTAGTACCGTCACAGGATTTCACTATTCGTTATTATTATTTTTAATATTATTTGAGTTGTACTTGTTTGTTTGACATTTTAGTGTTTTAATTTCATGTAGATTAAATTAATTCTTCAATCCGACCAAACTTAGCAGGAGTTCCGCAGGGATCAATAATGGCTCCGTTACTTTACATCATATATACTCTCGATATACCTACCAACTCTAAAATTTTGACTGCAACTTACGCTGACGATACAGCAATTTTATCAATATATAGAACCACTTACTTCAATTACAAAAATGGTTTTCACCCTGAAAAACGAAATTAAATCATGACAAATCACAACAAATATCTTTCACATTCAGACGAGATACTTGCCCCCCCCCAGCTTTCATCGGCGCCGACCAAATTCCACAAACAGAAACTCTACGTTCCCTTGGACTTCTGTTCGACAGAAGGATGACTTGGGGCCTAAAAGACTTTGGACATACGTTTAAAAATACTTTACTCACTTTTTTCTAAATCTTCTAAATTGAAAATTAGACAAAAACTGAATACATGCAACTACTTACTTGAACCCATTTAGACATACGCCTCACAGATTTTCGGATCAGCTAAAAAGACGCACTTACAAAAATTACAAACTTTCCAATCAAAAATTTTGAGACTAATTACAGACGCTCCCAGGTACGTAAGTAACCAAACTCTACATAAAGACTTACAACAACCGACACATAGGAACGCTTTACTGACGTTTTTTTGTTAAATTGGAAGGACATAACATCAGATTAATTAACCGCATGGCCACGGTTGACATGCCCGTTAGAAGGCGGCTAAAAAGAAGCTGGATGAGAGACCTCCTCACCTGAATTAGTGTCAAGCCCACAAAGAGGTGCTGCTGAGCACCTTCCTTCCCTCATGTCTTAATGCCTTACATATTAATGCGTTGCTGCAGACCACGAATTCGCTGATTGTCGCCGATCGCTGACAGGTGCGTATCAATGTATGAAGAGAGAAAAAAATTATTAAAATTCGTATCATTTTTGCGATTTATTGAGAATAACCGATTTCCAAAGTTTTTCTTTTTTGTTCGGTACCCCTACCTGGCCATTTGTGGCATATGGGGGTTACTCTATAGGTGTAACTAACCTATTATAACCATGGTAGGAAGGTCGAAATTTCCAAAGTAACATTGGTTTAAAAAAAAAAAAATCGAAAATATCCCCAAAAAATACTAAAGACTATATAAAACTATAACAGCACAGAATTGGGCAAATTGTAATCTGAATAATGATTAATGAATATGAATAATTGTAATCACAAAACAAATGAATAATGAATAACCATTATTCATAATCAGTGCGGAGTATTTTTAATGATTATTGAGTGTTTATGGTATTTGAAATGAATAATGAATAACTGGTATTCAGTTATTCATGATTAACGAATACTGATTAATTCAGTTTGTCATTATTCATGAATAAAATATATTCATGTGCTAGGATAAATATAATATTCATCAATCATGAATAACAAAAATTCACCAATCATCAATCATGAATATGATATAACATACTCGTAATCATTTCTCATTTAAATTTAAAAGACGAGGATGCATTTCTGAATTAAAAGTTGTCCTAATGAGCAAGGAAAAGTCCTAAGAATGGGTGTAGTCAACTGAACAGCATTAGAAGTCACAAGTAAAGAATTAGACCCTAATTCTAATGGGTATTGTATGAATACTCCCCGACCAGTGATCAATAAAATTCATGATTAATGATTCCGCGCTAAAGAATGATTTGTGAATGATGATTTTTTATCTTAATCCTTTAGTTATTCCCAACTCTGAAACAGCAGTGCAGTTAAGCCCTTAAAATTAATATGGTTATTTTAGGCTAGGGGAGTGGACACACGAACTATACCCGCATCACCTAACTGTCCTGTCGGTCAAGTATCATCCGCGCCTTAGCAGCTATTTCCTTTACCGGGAAGTTATTATTTTGAAGTTAGATTTGCTAATTGTTAACGACGGAATAAGCTATGTAACTTTCTTTAACTTAACTTAAGATAATTTGAAGCTTCGTTTATTTAATTTTAAGTAGAATGTAAAAAATACAAAAGTAAGTTAATAGCCTAAAAACAAATATTTACTCAAAAAAGAATTTCTCTCTCATAACAACCCGTAGGTATATATAATGATATATTTTTTCTTACTTTAGTTTAAGACCTAATAACTAGGTTAATGATGTAAATTCAATAAATAGAAAGAGTTTTATAGAATAAAATTACATATATACTAATATTAATTTCATTAGTCTCGAAAAAAATTAAAGTTTAGCAAGGAAAAAGTGAATGCAGACTAAATTATAGGCGGGCGCAAGCGGCGGTGCTGCTTCTGTCAGGAACTAGAGAAACGGGGATAAAAGCCGGGCCATTACCTGGGATTCATAGGGTTTTTTGGCGTTTTTAATTTATTTTTCCATAATTAAAACCAGATTGAGCAAAAACTCATTTGAAAAATATCTAACAGGTATTGCTCGGTCCCTCGGTGTTCATTAAAAAGATGTGTCATTCCACTTATTTCCAAAAAATAAAAAGCTACTTAAAAAGTGTACTGTAAAATTAAGAATAGATAAGCCTGTTTCGAAACATATGACGATATGTAGTCCTAATTTTAAAGAAAGTGACTGTATTTATACAGGTAAATATTAGTATTTGACATTTTATTATTCCAAAATGTTAGTTATATGCAAATAACATTGGGACCATAGAGTCATATTTGTTTTTCTTTTTTAATTATCCCCACTTTTGTCTTACATTAGTTGTGCTTAATTGTTCCAAGTTTTCAATGCGAAGCCTGAAAGTTTTGACAAATAAATAAATAATATGACAAAGAATCTAAGCTGTCATAACAATGATTGTGTGAATAGGTAATTAATGTGATTATTAACCGAAAAACGTCGAGTAAAGTTACAATGATGTGTTTGCATTGACCAGAACTACCAGCTTTACACGTACAATGACAAGAAAATTGCTTATTATTAATAATAAATTTGATTTCCACTTTTATTTGATGGGGCAGTCCTTTAAGATTGCTAGTTTGAAGGCACGAGCCTTGTAAAATAACTCTTTTTTTATTTTTAGATATTATATCACATGTAATTATGTAGTTTGCATTAAAGATAGCCTGCCCTTCAATTAATGGTGTTTTAAAATTACCAATTATCTCAATCACATCAACTATGTCCACCCCCGTTCTTTCCGACATTTTGTAAAACTACTAGCGCACCCTATATTCGATTGCGCCTGCCTATAAAGTACCGAGGGTAATTACGTTGAAACTTGACTTATTATTACATTAATAACTCAACTTATTAACACTATCGTCTTAAAACATCATTTCTGTAAAAATTTCCTAAGGCACTTATACCGTTTAGCATTTTTACGCTTTAATCGTAATAAGTCCGAAGCATGTTGGCAAAATCCAAAACATTTATTTATTGACAAAAGTTTTTTTACAGGCTTAATTGAGAGACGAAAATTGAAATATTAAGAAAAAACAAACGTATTCAATTTTTTACCTTTATTAATACCGATGGAATCTCGCAAGGCAATAATAATAAACTCTAACACATTATTATAAACCCTTATATATAATTTATAAAACCTTCATAAAATTATAAAACCTGATATATACTACAAAGACTGAGCAGGGACTAGTAATTTAGTTCCGATAAGCAGTCGGTAGTTAGTTAGCTTTCCAATTTAAATTTCTCCTGACCCACAAAATTTTAATCGTCGACTCAGCACGCGATTTCCCTTTGAGATTCCCTCGATAGTTGTTAAGGATATTCTTTAGAAAATGCTTCATTATTGATGAATTTATTTAACAAGCAACTTGATTTGTACTGACTATTTATTCTGAAACAAGTATCGAACAAAAGATATAACCAGACATATACGACATTTTTAATCCGAAACCAGATATAAATATTGGAACCCCGTGATTGGGCCAGAATTATTATCTGCTAAAATTATTGTTTCACGTACAAGTTGTGTAAAACTCGCAGTTCTTTAGGAAGGCGTTTGAATTAGTTGATTTCAATATCGAAATACAGTAGTCAAATAAAATAATATCTATCTATAAATATAAACCTTTCATATTATCAATATGCTGAAGAAACACTTTCGTCACAAAGGCAAATGTTTTGCGATAGTATCTTCTTGCAAATGCCACCCTGGATCCTTCTGGACCTTTTATTTAATACCTGTATATATAGTAAACCGGCTAATCCCGGGATGCATTAAAAAAAGAGCCTTCATTTTGTACCATGATAAGTAAAGTTGTGATAAACTTGTAATAAGTGTTATCTCGGTCCAGCTGTTTATATTCAGAGGGCTTTATTTCTATTTCACGTGAAATCAACCAAAAAATATATCATTTTGAACCTCACCATCTCAGATTTTCTTGAAATAGGTGTACTACTTGTATCTACCAGAACAATTGTGAAATATTACGGAGATATGTCTAATCGTTTTTGAATTATTGGTCTCTAAACCCTCAAAAATTGGTCCAGAAAGAAAAAACATCATGAATAAAAATAGCTGTAGATATTTTCCAAATTTGACTAGGAGTATGAGATTGGTGTCGTTTAACAGCGCATTCTATGCCATTTTATATTATATACAACAATGTATAGGTGGGTACTAGAAAAATTTTCTTAAAACAAGGTTTTAATTTTTAATTACAATATCAATTTTTTCAAGCTGATCAGATGAGAGGTACTGTTGGGTGCCATCCTTCCCTATGCCATTGTATACGGCCATCACATCTGCTGATTGTCTATATATTGTTGACAGGCGCGGATATACGAATAAAGATTAAAAAAACAAAATATATATTAATTTTTTTAAAAAGGTTATCTTTAAAATTTTTTATATTTTTTAAAAAGATTAGACATATCTCAGTAATATTTAACAATTGTTCTAACAGATACAAGTTGTACACTGATGTGTTATTATCTGAATAAGGGATGTCATAAATTAATGCTGTGTATTACTCCTTTGCCCAAGGATCATTGGAATCTTTTCCTGAAGGTATTTGTGGGGCAATAGATAATGCGTACTACCAACTTGGGATTTACCAATATGCCTAGATTAATATTACCGTTTGTGAGAAGAAAAGAAAAAAAAAAAAAGAGAAAGCTTTCAATCTAAACATTTACTATCGTAAAAATAAAAACAAGGTTTTGTACATTAAATTGAACAAGAAATTTTATCATGGCTTTTCATGAGTAAATTATGCAATGCTAAATATATACAGATGCATATATATAAAAAAGAAGAAGAAAATATATAAAATGGAATATCATTCTAAAAAACATGAAAAACATTAAGAGAGATTAGACTCAATAAAAACGATTAATCTAAATTTTAATGAATAGCTGACAACCTGTCATTGTGATTTTGTTGAAAACAGATATACATATAAGACTACGGTTTTCTAAATAAAATAAAAAGAACTGAACATATCCAAATGGTTGGGGGAAATATGCCATAACTTAACAATTTGATAAATATGTGAAACTATAGAAATTTATAACTAAATCATTGAGCTCGGGAAACAAGGAAACTACAGCTATCATAGTTTACAATCTGGTTATACATGACCTCTGCAATAAATTATTAAAATAATAATTGCTACAAAAGAAATATTCTTTAGGGTACTTATCGACTGGTGGTCTTCTATTGTTAATCTCCCCATTGGTGGCTGCACTAATGTTTCCTCATTACATCTTCTAAATAAGGCATAGGTAAGACATCTTATATCTTGACTTTATGTATTCAACACCGCGTCCTCGTTTATATATTAACATAGCACTACTTTACACTCACTCATAAAAAAAAACTCAAAGTGCATAGAGAAAAACTTAAGACAGAACTGACGTCCGCACTGGTCAAGTCTACAACCCCGAATCACGGTATTCTCTCAGCTTGGTTCAGAGGAACCATAATGGGGGATGATATTCATCCACGATGAAACAAATTTTAGATAAGAGTTTTGGAAAAACTAAATTGATATGGTTGTAGAACGGAATTAGGTTATGTCGCCTGAAAACCTCATCCGGGCTTAAAATTTAATATTAACTTTGTAATTAGTAAAAATAAGATAGCGTGGGGACTATATTTCTTTAAACGGTTGTTTCAGCAAAAAGGACGCTTTCTCATGCTCCAGTGGATGTTTGTGATTTATCGGATTTCTTTCGATCTAACTCTTCTACCGGATGCCGAGTATCCTTATTTAATTAAGGCTCTAGTTCCCTGATAATCTTTGTTATTCATGAACTTATTAAGATTTTAATTTTACCCTTGGATATTTCGTTAAAAATGCAAACTATTGATATTTCATAAGGTATATCTAACCCTATTCATTACGGAAGTTTATTTAATCCATGATATAAGAAGCCTCACTAAATAGCACTAGCTGTGGTCTAGGAAAATCTCACAAATTATTTAGACTAAAACTATTGGGTAGTTTTAATATTAAACTGGTACCCACATTGATACATAGCAACACATATACCAAAGTTCAAGAAAAATTGAGATGTTGAGACTCAAGTCTGTGTTGAATTGACATAAAATGACACTTTAGTAATAAAAATTGTAATTTACATTAGCGTAAAAGCTTGTAATGTATAATTATCATCGTTTGCATTTGCGATATATTAGGCATTAGATATAATTGTAAACATAAGATTTAATTGTAGTTTTTAAGACTTTGTTTTTATTTCTTTCACTTACCTATATATGAAATATATAGTAAGTGGAAGTATTGCGATCGAGAAAAATTTTGACTTCCGGTTTTCAACGGAAATACACGTTTTGGGGTCTCCTGAGTCCAATTAACCAAGTCCCGCGAAATGGTCTGTGTGTCTGTGAACAGACTAGCTCAAAAACTATAAATCGTGCGAACCTGAAATTGGGTATTTGGTGTATGTATATGCCCGCAACGTGACAGCAAAAATTTCATCAAAATTGCTCAAAGTACTTTATTTAATAACTTTTTATGTTTTTTTCTATTTTCTCAATAACGGCTCTAACGATTTTGATTAAACTAAGTATTTGATCTATTCATATGCCCGAGATATGACTGTAAAAATTTCATCAAAATTGATCAACCGGAGGGGGGACTTTACTTAATACATTTTTTATCATTTTCACGTGTTTTTTTTTATTTACTCAAAAACGGTTTTAACGATTTTGATCGGACTGGATATTTGATGTATGTATATGCCAAAGATGCGATAGCCAACATTACATCAAAATTGGTCAAACGGAACGGGCACTTTATTTTATAATTTTTTCCAATTTTTATCTTTTTTTCGATGATCTCAAAAACTATTTAGGTTAAATTAGGTGTTCTTTAATATCAATGATGACAAACCATTGTTCATAACTTAATTCATTCATTCATTCATTCATAAATTCATTCATAATTAAAGCCGTTCTGTTCATTTGAGAAATGACAATTAACAAAACGCATTAATTTCTAATCTAAGTTGGTAAGTGAAAGTTGTGTGTTGCGCGCATCGCACCAGATTTTTTTTTATTGGAAGCCGTAGCACAGAGCACTTTTTTTGTTTTAATTTGTCTTTTTTTTTTCTTTTTTTTTTAACAATTCTAAACCAATCAGTCCTATTTTCTTAATTTATTTTCCTTTCTTTTTTTTTTTAATTTAACGCGCTACTAATCAAACGGAATGAAACCCTTGCTAAGATGTACCCCGAGGGAAATCAAATTGTATTCTAAAGACCAATTTGTTCCGGCTGCTCCAAAACAAGTTTGTTTCTCTAGTGTTGTTTAGTGAAGTTAAAGAATGATAGGGGTTCGCATCCTAGTTTAGAAAATAATTTCCTCCAATGTAATTTAGTTTGAATAATATTCTCTCACACGAATTTTCGGCACATACTTAGAATGATGTTGAAATTTTTTTTTTTAATTTATAATAGGCTTGTACAATACTCATGATTCTCATAGGAAAAACGAAACAAGAGATATATACTATGATATGTGCCATGATAGTTTTTTTAAACAAACGTCTCTATCAAAGACAACTGTTTATATATCACTGGTGTTTGGTCAAAAGGGGTTGTCATGGAATGTGAAGCTTAAACAACGATTTACCAAGCTATTGAAAATCATTTTATATTCTTTCTGATTGTACAGGGTGTCCAAAAAGAGTATCTGGGGTTTGAAAGTTGAATAAAATCTCAAATATAGAATATCAAGAAGGATGTTTACGTTGTATTTAAATACAATGAACTGGAAATATATTTAGAAAAAACAATATTGTCTAGGTGTCCACCATAACGCTGCTGGCACTCCTCGAATCTCAAACGCAGATTTCTAAAAACGCGTTGACACATTGTTCCTGAGATTGCCGTCATTTCTGTTCTGCTATTTTACTTCAATTGCGTTAGATTCGTCGGTTTCTTTTCGTATACCCTACTTTTCAGGTATCCCCACAGAAAGAAGTCAAGAGGACTGAGATCGGGACTCCTGAGAGGCCAGCTAATGGTGCCTCAACGAGAAATCACTTTGTTTTGAAATAATTCGTTTACCGTAGCAATTGATAAGTCTGAAGTATGGCAAGTGGCCCTGTCTTGTTGAAACCACGTTCTAGAGTTATATCCTTTAAAATCTTGAAGTTCTTGGGACAAAAAACCTCTTATCATTTCACAGTAACAAAAACCCGAATACTCTTTCTGGACACCCGTTATTTCTTTATCCCAGAATAATCAATGAAACTATATTCTTCCAACAGAGACTGTAATAACTTATGAATAACGAATAAATTATAGTAAATTATGAATTTTAAGAAAACAAAAAAAAATGTATGACTTAAGCCCTTTTGCCCAAACATAAATGATATAAAATGCGTTGCAATGAAGCAGCCGTGGAATATAAGATACGAGTAGCACGTCAAAAAGTTCTTGGCCTGACCATCAATGACTGAATTAATGTAAAGGACTAATCCCTCATCATGTTCATCTATTCAATAGTTATGTGTACACAAACGTTTATAATCCTACTGTCTCTTGTCTATTATTTATAATATTTTTAGTTTTACCAGATTGCTCTTGCCATTAAAATGAGTAAGATTGAGTACAGAGTTGTGATGAAATTTTTAGTTAAAGAAAGCATAAAGCCTTTAGAAATTTTCGAATGTCTAAGAAATGTGTATGTGGACTTATCCCCTTGCTATAGCACCGAGAAAAGCCACCTATCAAGTTTAAAGTCACACCCCTGGCCGTAAAAATCATGGACACAATTTTTTGGGATTCAGAAGAAATCCTGGTGATTGATTACAAAGAAAAAGGCGTAACAATCACAGGAGAAAACTATTGTATTGTGAATAGTACTGTTACTTTTGGCACGTTTAAGAGAATAGATCAAGGACACCTCTCGTCAAGTGATTACCATGATTGACACCTTGGGCTTTGATGTGATCAACCATCCACCCTACAGCCCGGATCTAGCCCCTAGTGACTACTTTCTATTACCAAACCTCAAAAAGGAGCTCATGGGGAGGCGATTCAAAGGGGGGTTAGAAGAATTAATAAATAGGTATGAAAAGTGTATAAGTATCAGGGACTTTACATTGAAAAGTAATATATTATTTTTGTTTTTTATGTCAGGACGAGAACTTTTTAACCTCCCTCCGTATAAATTGTAAGTTACACAAGTTGTTGAACTCTCAAACCTTAAACGGATAGAAAATGTAAAGCATTTTGAAATATGGACCTAACTTCCTTTTCCAAAGTTCTTTAATTCACTTTTGAGTCGAGCCTTCAAAGAACAACGAAAAAAAAAAAAAAAAGGAAAAAAGAAAGGAATTATTCATGAATGTAGAAAAGTTAGTGACAGCAAAGACTGGGACATGTGAAGTTGGCTGATGGGTCGCCCTCTATACTTTACATGCATATATTCTACTCAACCAGCTTAAGGTTCTCCAGTTTCGAAGCAGTGTCATTGTCTCTCTCTCTCTCTCTCTCTCTCTCTCTATATATATATATATATATATATATATATATATATATATATATATATATATATACATAATATATAAATCTATAATATATAAATTAGCCTTAGTGGCATAAAGTGACGTTAAACAAAAAAAAGTAAATTACACGACTGGTTTTAACTATGGAAATTTATACTCAATCAAAACACATCACATTCACGCTTAGAAAACATACCTCCTCCTCCCCCCTCCCCCCGTTTATATTGAAAACAACCAAATTCCACAGGCGGACACAGTACACTATCTGGGAAAGAAGGATGACATGGGGCCCACATGTAAAAAAAAAAAAAAAACATTGAGAAAAGATTCGAAATTCTCTACCCACTATTTTCTAAATCTTCAAAACTAAAACTGAAACAAAAGCCAAATACTTACAGTTACATACTTAAGCCCCGTCAAACATGCTGAAGGATATGGATGAATCAGCAATACTAACTCATATACATGCAGATGAAGCAAAAAAATGCTTAGAATTGGATCCTTTCCGTTGGTGAAGTTACTGTGAAGGTCAAGAAAATTAATAAATTGTATTTTTAGTTAAATATCGCGTTAAATATAAATGCTAAAGTTTAATTTATTTTTACTCACAGATATTTGGCATTGCTAAAAAGACTCACTTACAAAAACTTCAAAATTGTTACGACTTATCACAAAATCACCCTGGTACGTGACTAAAAAAAACTTTACATACATGCACCAACAATTTACCAGCGCATAACTACGCTATACAAACGATTTTTCATTAATTTAAACTAACATCCAAATAGTTTAACCAGTAATATGGCTGACGTATCCATGCGTATGGATACGAGAAGACTATAAAGGCGCTGGTTTGTAAGTGCGTCTTTTCAGCGGAGCTGAACATCTGTGAGGCGTATGTCCAATCGGTTGAAGTAAGTAGATGTATGTATTCAGTTTTTCTTTAATTTTCAACTTAGAAGATTTGGAAAAAATAGAGTAAAGAATTTTTAAGCGCATGTTCAAGGTTTTGTTATTCATTTTGACATGACGGTCCCAAGTCATACTTCTGTCGAACAGTCAAAGTTCAAGGTAACGTACAGTTTCTGTAGTGCAAGTTATTTGTTGTGATTTGTCATGATTTAATTTAATTTTACAAAGTAAGAACTATTTTTGTAATTGAAGTAAGTGGAACTGTATATTCAATGAGGCAAGTCTGGGTGTATTGTTAAAATTGCAGTATCGTCAGCATAATTTGCAGTCAATTTTACAATTCGTAGGTATAACATGAGTGTATATGATATAAAGTAACGGAGCCAGTATTGATCCCTGCGAAACTCCTTCTAAGATTGGTGGGATTGAAGAAATTTCAGAGCCCTGCCGGATAGCGAAGAATCTAAAGCAGTCAAGCTGTACTGATGTTGAAGCCCGTATGTAATAATTCCTGACCCAGAAGAGAGATAGGATATATCGGCAGCGAATGGATGCTATGCTGTCACCCCAGCAACAGCAGACAGCATCGACGCTGATTGTATGCGGGAACAGCAGTGAGCGACTAGCACCGGAAGTAGAAGGTTTGGCGGCCTCGGCCCAATTCGATTTTCCGCTTCCCTAGGCCCCAAGGGGACCCTTCTGCCCCGCTGGCTCTCCCCAGGACCGGTCAGCAGTCTGGAGTGTTCTCTCTCTCTCTCTCTCTCTCTCTCTCTCTCTCTCTCTCTCTCTCTCTATGTCTCTCTCTCTCTGTCGATATCTCCTGTCTGGGTCTTCTGCTAGTTTTGATAACAAAACAAATAATATACATAAATACTTATATAATTTATTCGGCGGTTGCCTCTGTCGCAATACGAAACTGATAAAAATTAAGGGAGCAATAACATTTTTTAACAAAAAAACCTTTTCATTTTGTTTTTGGAAAGGAATCTCTATTTTTTTATTCATTGTGACATAAGATGATTACGTTCCAGACCAGATTTGTCCCTTTTTTTTTTTTTTTTTTAATTTTTAATATTTCGATTTAATTAGCCATTTTTACTCTTCCAATTTAATTATGACTTTTAGGGCCGCTTTCTCCAAGTTAGTTTAAACCGAGTTTAAATTTAATCCGGATTATCTCTTGGTTTAAACCAGATGTGAGTTTCTTCAAGTCGGTTTAACCTCTAAAATTGGTTTAAACTTAGATTAAGTTAATCCTTCATTTTTCCCGGTTTAAACTCTGAATTAGGTTTAAACTGCAAAATATAAACAAACATTTTGTGTGATAGCATACTCGCTCTTGTTACTCAAGAATTATTGTTTTGCACTTGACTGAATACAAAAATGGAAAATATACATAATTGAAATTTTAAATGACATGGAAGAAGAAGATTATGATGTGTTTTTGAGGCCAAAGAGACGCATTAATAGACGCAATCAGTTAATCCAAGAATATTTTCAGAATATGTTAAATCAGTGAAGTAGAATTGAGATGAGAAAAAAATGTTTCTTAACGTGCATTATTTTTATTGTAATTGCTTCATAATTAATATCAAGGTTATGTTGTAAAATACGTTTCACTTGAATATCTCATAATGATGTAATTTTATTATTATTAGGCTATAATAATTATATATCACTCAACTTAGATCATTTATTATTTAAACAAAATGATAATAATAATAAAAAGGTTCAACATTATTTGAAACAAATTTATGAAATGTAATAGAGTTTATTATTATTCTTGGGATACTAATATTATATTATAACGAACATTTTATTAGCATACAAATTAAATCTCTGAAAACAGCACTGCTCGTTTCATTGAATTTATTCGCCGATTTCTTCCATTCATCCTCCTTTTCTTTGACAGTGACGAAATCTGTTTTTTTTTTTGTTTCAAAAATGTCTCTCTTCTCTTCCACAAGAGCCAGAAGAACATTAATTTCACACTGAGAAAAGTTTTTACTTCTTTTTGCTCCATTTTTACAGAACACCTTTACCTTATTTACTTTTTTGGTAAAAACAAAATAATATGTATAAATAATCTTTCTATAACCCTTACATTACCTTCTCTTTCCATAGAAGTTTCAATAAGGAAAGTAAACAAATATGTACCAACCTTTTAAAAAACATAATAACCTTCACATGATTAGGTTTAAACCGAGCTTAAACTAAACTAAGGCTGTAGAAAGTGAATCTGAGTTTAAACCTCGGATTAAAGATAATCCGGTTTAAGTTAATCTAAGTTTAAACTATATTGGAGAAAGCGGGCCTTAGACTTCCTCCTATTCCATTCTCGTCTAATTCGTAAGCTTTCTAGGTATGATACTCGAAGCCCGAAAACAGGGCTAAGGGGCCGATAAAATAAGTTAGTACTACTAGCTGCCCCAATGGTAGTATATTTGTGGTCGAAGACTATTTTCTATATTTAATTCAGTTGAAACTTTATTAGACACTATCCAAAAAAACCTACAGTTTTTGGAGTAGTGACCAAACGTGCGATATGTTTTTTATGAAAGAATACCTATCGATTTCAAAGCCTGGTTTAAGTATTTACCTAAGAAGGCAACGTAAAGGGATGCTTTTAGCAGGTGAGAGCTTACCTTTAAAGGTAGAGATATTTTGTTAAGATCCCTTGAATGGGATTGTTGAGGTCGGGCTGACTACCATCGCATTGCTGTGGGCTGGGGTTCGGTTCGATTTCCTTACCACTCCGGAACTCCATACCTTTCAATCCAAGCCAAGTTTTCTTCTTCTTTTAGTCATCAGCTTCGTTGTAGATATCTCTATTCTATTCGGTTTACTGTGGAATACATTAACCCTTATGAGAACGAGATATCTCGATAAATATATCAATGCGGGCTCGGATGACTTATCACTGATGAGGGTTCTAAATATTCAAAGCCTAGACCACTTGTCATTGGAAAATGTGTTTTACTTTATTATATCATCATTTAATATTTTTAACTCTGGTAATTTACCTGCAAACGCATAATTTAAAAAAAATCTATTAATTATTCTTCGTATGCATTCGATTATTCGTATGCTTGAGTTTTATATAAATAAAGTATTTTGGTAACCTTTTGAATGGCAATAAGTGCATCGCATCATTGTAACTAAAAGAAATGTATATTTAAGAAAATGTGGATTATTTTTTATTTTGTATAAATGGTGGTAATTATAAAAATTTTCATTTTTTCAGTAAGTTTATTTTGTTAGATGAACTATAGTTAAATAACTCTAACAGACTCCATGCTGTCTTATAAGCCAATAAAAAAATAATAATAAAAAACAATAATAATACATTAACCCTTATAAATCAGGATTAAACATTCCATGGTCTTGTTCGTAAGTACGATAACTACATGTCAGTTACACATACATCAAACAGTGATTTTTTTTTTAGTAATAATGGCATGATTAAATAATAAAATCCACTAGTAACATTTATAATTTCAAGCTTTTTATTATTTCTTTCTCCGTGAAGATGAATTTTCCAGGTTTATTGAGTTAAAATGCGTGTTTCTCTCAGGAATTTTTTATTTGAACTGTAGGAGCTATAGGTAATGCATGTTACCATTTGCACTTTTTACGGTTCTATTATACCTTGAAATGATTTTTGTCAATTTCAAGTTTAGTAGTACTAGTAACTGCCAAGAATAAAAACTTTATCATAAATTCAAAGAAACAGTAATACATAAGTAAAAAATATCTATCTATCTATCTATCTATCTATCTATCTATCTATCTATCTATATATATATATATATATATATATATATATATATAAAGCAAAAACAAAGGCAATCTTAATAGGCTCCAATCACCTCCTCAAAACCACCCCTAACATCCCACCCCTGTTCCTAAATAACAATCCCATCAAATTCTATCCAACTGTCAAAAACCTTGGTGTAACCTTTGACCAAACTCTTTCCTGGAAAAACTATCTCCAATATCTCCTGTGGCACTATTTCAACCCTAAAGCAACTGAACCATCTCCGTAACCTGTTCCCTTTTGAAACACGCAGACTTCTGGTCACCTCCTTGATATTTCCCCACTTCGACTATTGCTGCACAGTGTATGGGGGTATCTCAGGGGATCTCGAAGCAAAACTAAAATGTTTAATAAATTGTTTCATCCGATTTATATCTGGGATCCCAAGAGACGTCTCCATATCGCCTTATTATGAAAAGTTAAAGTGGTTATATCCTTCCTACCGCCGTAAGTATTTCCTAGCCTCCTTCCTTTTCCAAGTTATTCGTTCCCGTCGTCCCTCATATATCTCTGAACTCCTTCAGTTCAAATCCTCCGTCCATTCCCGCAATACCCGCTCTAGGTCTTGAGATCTATATACACCGGCCCACCGAACGTCAGCTTTTGATAGATCTTTCATTATTAGGTCCTCATCCCTATGGAATTCTATTCCTCCTTTCATCCGTAATTCCAATACCCTCTCCACCTTTAAATCCCGCCTATATCATCACTTCATAGCCATCCCATCTCCTTAAAAAGTAAATTGACAATTCCTATTATAATTTACCTTTTAAACCGTTAGAAGCTCTTATCTCATTTTTTCTTTTTTAATTTAATTTTTTCTTTGTTCTGTTTTCTTTTTTTATTTTTTAGAAAATATAAGTATTATTTAACCAACCTGTAAATAAGTGTGTACATATGTGTATATTATAAGATGCAGAAACTAGCTTCTTTTCACTTTTCGATTGAACATTTAATGTGTATTCTTTTTATTTTTATTTATTTAAACTAGAGGTTTTCTAATCATTTTTATCAATTCAATTTGTTACTTACACTTCAAGGCTCTAAAGCCCTCTCTGTATTTTATTTAATTTTGTTCTTAAGGAATACGTCCCAGAACAAATGAATAAAGAATTTATTTATTTATTTATTTATATATGTATATATATCTTAATTGAGTATTATTTTTCTCCCCATCGACTGTGAACCGTTAGACCGTTTGTTGGCAAGCTATAGCAGGACCGAACAAACGGAGCGTTAAAAGCAGCGAAAATTGAACTCTGTTCGGGCGCCAGGAATCCAAACACTTTATCTGGAAAATGTACAATTCCTCTCAGGTTTCCTGGCACAGAGGATATAAGCAATATCTCTGAAGAAGCAGCTTAATAAAGAAGAGCATAGCTTTAATATTAAGAATTAACCTTTGAATTTAGTGAAGATTTGGAAAATTGATGAGTTTAATCTGGCTTAGGTGGTAGTGTTATAAATTTCAGTTGAGTTTATTAAGAAATTATTTATCGGGTCCTTGGAAATTCCGAGAAAATCATGCAGGCGTTTATAAATCTAGGCAAGCTAGGGTCTTAGCTTTGCTTAAATTAAATAATATCGGATATGTTTTACTGACTGTTGATATTAAATGTTATAATAGGGTTCTTGAGGTTCAGGAATAATAAACAACTGTATTATAGCGACGTTTCGAGACTATATTGTTCTCATAATCATGTCCTGCAATGTACAAACAGGTTAAAATAAAATTATGTGAGTCATAGGTAAAATTAGACTAAAGTTAACCTTAATATATGGTAAATATGTAAAGGACATAGATACTGTACAGTCGTAGTCATAGAAATTGCATTGATTGTTATCTTTTCAATCCTAAATGAGTATACAAATAAGGGATTTACCTACTAGCATTAGAGATAGATGTAATCAGTGACTTATAGTTTAGTTGGTTCCAGAGTGGCTAATATTAAAGGCGTTATTTCCTATTATTATGTCCGATAGAAGGAGTTTCTAACAAATGACCTATGAGGAAAAAGTTAAAATAGTGGCATTTTCTGAAGCTGGACTTTCTTCGCAGGAGATAACAAAGAGAGTGAGGTGCAACCGGTCCTCTGTGGAGAATATGATAAAAAAAAATCCTTCTCAGGGATCTACCGAGCGAAAGAAAGGGACTGGAAGGAAAAGGAAGACAGGTGAGCGTTTAGATCGCATGATGATGAGATTATCATTAGAAAATCGCTTCAAAGCTGCAAAGGAAAATATCTAGAGATCTAGCACATAGCAATTTAGCAGAAGTAAGTCGAGAAACAATAGGCAGAAGATTAAGAGAAAAAGGTTTATGGGCAAGAAAACCAGCCAATAAGCCATTTCTTAACAAAAAAATGAAACAATCTCGCCTAAATTGGGTGCGGAATTTTGAAAACTGGACGAGAAATGATTTGAGGAAAGTGATGTTTTTGGATAAAAGTAATTTCAACATCTTCACTTCTGACAGTGCTCCATAGTAAGACGCCGATTAAATGAAAGATTTGACAAATCTTGTATGTTAGAATCAAATATCCGGCAGGTGTGATATAAATACCTACCTACCTACGTGGCGCTACAACCCTTATGTGGGTCTAGGCCTCCTCTAACAACGTACGCCATTCCTCTCTTCTCTGCGCAGCCATTCTCCAGTTTCCTCTTAAATTTAGAATTTAGAAGGTATTTAGATATAAATACCTGTATATAATTAAAATGATAAGAGTGTCTGACTATACCCTCCATATAATGTTGCTGATGGATATTGCTATAAAAAACACATAGATGGAGACTAACTAACTATGTTACTTAATGTACAAAGGAAGGGTCAGGACTTAGTTTGTATACACTTATATGGTTTATGTAGCTGTATCCATCATTGTAAGTATATTTATACCCTTGAACAAATACATTTTACATTGATATATATACATTCATATACA
>CAJVQU020000040.1:0-33150 GCA_911387785.2 Aelia acuminata
TTATAGAGCAAATGAAAACAAAAATAAGAAATGAATGTGGAAAAATGTGTAACTTTGAGAAGTGGCCCTAACATAACGCATTAATCTCTTATCTAAGTAAGTTGGTAAGTGAAATTTGTGTGTTGCGCGCACACACCAGATTTTTCTATAACAATTCCAACGCTTTTTAGCGGATTTATAGCCAGACCTATCTCTGCTAGCAGCCTCTGAGTGCTGTTAATAATTCTCTCGGCCGCTTCCTTGTCGCCTGCCGTGACCGCCTGGTCGTCCGCGAATCCTGTAAGGACCATATATTGATCCACTGTTTATTTAGTAGTTCTCCATGGGATGAGACTTGTTAGTAAGGTTTTTGTGGATATCGATTCTGAATTAGGAGACAGATTTTCCCTTCGCTCATGCGCAATTTTGTTCAGCGTTACTTATCTAGTTTTCTGTGTTAAATAACGCTAAATTTATATTAACTATCGGGTTTCGGTTTGGGCATGCGCAATTCCAGTTAGTTTTAAGACTATAATTTATTAGAAATCATTTATTAGGTTTTTAACAGCGCTAAATCCAAATCGGATAGTCAAAGCGATTTGCTTATAAAGGACTTCTCATGCGTGTTTTGAGTTATATTGATACTTTTACATATATAATATCTGTAGGTATATATATTATTTACATATATAATACACATAGGTATATTACATATATAATACTAGCATTCCCCGTCGCGGCTTTGCCCGCGAGCCTTTAAAATCAATTCTGTGATCATTATCTTGGTATTGATTTAATATAATATACATATATATTGTATACATTTATAATATATTATATTATATAGTATAATATATATAAGTATAATGTATTATGTATTATATGTAATATAAATTATATATTACATATTCAGCTATTTAGCTATGTAATTTATATTACATATATAATATACATAGGTATATTACATACCAATGATTTATACTTTTTGGATTTAATCGAAATCAGTATATATCATTATGTTGTTGGGGGCCTAGCCTTTGAAAATAATATATGTTTACTTATTTATTTAAAAAAGTTACTTGTTTATTTAGAGACTTGCATGTTATGAGAAAAATAATTTGGATCTTAGACTCAACTACTATTTATTTAAATATCTATATTATTACAGACGTTTCGGCCTCCACGTCCGTTCTCAGTGTCTTAAATTGCTGCATCCTACTACATTGTAATGTAATTATTATTTTTCTCATAATGGTATCTGTATTAAATTTAGGTAGCTGAGGGTGTTCGTATATTTTCAATATGGTGGGTAATTATTATGCTATAATTAGGCTTTATTCGGAAAAAGAAAATCTTTTTTTTTAATATAGATGGAGTATTATTATTAATTTTTATATATTATGATTATTTTCAAAATCCAGGCTCCCAATAGCATAGCAGTATTCCCCCATAGAGATGAAATACGAAAAGATTGAATTATTCGATAAATTGAATCAATATAATTAGGACTGCGTATGAGCTACCCTCTGTGCGAAACGATCCATATATGCTATACGATATGTACGATCCATACATAGATAGTAAGCCTAGATTTTAAGTCTTAAGGAACCTAATGAACGATCCCTGTATCGAATTAAATTTTAGTTGTACCAGTATCTTGAAATTTTGTCAATAAGAACTAAAATCTGATTATGAATTCAAATTCAGCGTCCGTAAACATGTTATAAACGACCCTCTTCACAAAGAATATTTCAAAAGTAACTTAGAATCGAATTGCGCAAGCCCGATTGAAGATCTGATATTAAATGCAGAATCAAATTTCTTTTAAATTTGTTGTATGTTGAGTAATTAACATTATTTCAATAACTCTAGTTATATGAGTTGGCTAAATACAGAATATGATATAAATAAAGAATTTCATGATCAAGTAAAGGACTGATAACTCATACGATAAAACGTCCAACGTCTCGTAATAGCAGAGTTGGGCATTTTGTAATCTGAATAATGATTAGTGAATATGAATAATTGGTATTCATAAAACAAATAAATAATAAATAACCATTATTCATAATGAGTATGGAGTATTTTTAATGATTATTGAGTGTTTATGATATTCATTTGAAATGAATAATGATTAACTGATATTCAGTTATTCATGATTAAAGAATACTGATAAATTCAGTAAGTCATTATCATGAGCTAGGATTAATGTAATATTCATCAATCATGAATACCCAATATTCATCAATCAGGAATAACAAATATTCACCAATCATCAGTTATGAATATGATATATTCATAACAATTATTCATTTAAATTTAAAAGACGGGGATGAATTTCTGAATTAAAAGTTGTCCTAATAAGCAAGGACAAGTCCTAAGCAAAGGGGGGTAGTCAACTGAACAGCATTTGATGTCAAAAGTAAAGAATTAGACCCTAATCCATTGGTATGGAAAAAATTCCAGATTTAAAAAGTCTGTAAATATTTTAATGACATTTATTATTTATCAAAACTTAATAATCCCTTTAGAACATTATCTAAGCTTGTTTACTAATACTGGACTTTTTAAAAAAATGCCCATATTAGTTATTTATTTCAAAGAAGAAACATGACAGTGTCCTACGAAATTCTCGTAATTTTAAGACATTATTGGAAAAAACATTTCACAGCCGCTGAAGAAACTCGTGAAGTTATTAAATATGGAGGGGAAGGTATCCTTAACCAGCGCACTGCGCGGTGTTGTTTTGAAAAAAATAGAACTGGAGATAAGGCGTTAGGAAGAAGGTCTATTGACAAGAATGGGAAGAGCAAACAAATTTTCAATCATTATTCATGCTTAGTAAAACTCAGTATTGTGATTTTTTTTTGTAATCATGATTATTGAATTTATATTATTCATGATTAATGAATGATCTGTAATTATGAATAGTGAATTCCTATTAGTCATGATTAATGAGTAATGATTAATCATGAATAATGAATTCTTCTTAATAATGATTACTGACTAACATTTAATAACAGTCATTCATGATTGTTGAATACATTATATTCACGAGTACTCCACGACTAGCGATTATTACAATTCATGATTAATGATTCCGTGCTAAAGAATGATGATTCCAATCATTATTCACATTTTCGATTATTATTCATAATCATGATTACATTTTTATTTAAATATGCCCAACTCTGGTAAATAGAGTAGTAATATACATTTCAAATACCGTTGGAAAGCTGAGAATTTTCTTTTAAAAGAATAATATTTAGCTTATGCTTGACAGTAATTGATGTGGTCGACAAAATGATGATTCCTATCTTCGTATTAATCAACGAAAACTATTGATTCCGATGGTAATAATTGCAATTTTCATAAAATAAATAAAAATTTATAGATGTAAAATGCAAGGCCTCAAAGTCTCTTATTATTTCAATAATTCACTTAATCATGCAGATTACATGCCAAATTTTATATCAATAAAAATTTATAGAATTATTTATCATCTTTTAAGATATAATTACAAGCTAACAAAAAAACCCTTTAATATTGTATTCAAAGTATGAAAAGAATTCATTTAAAGAGATAAGAGCAAGAACGTATAAAGATGACTTCAAATGTTTACCGATCTGAAAACAAATGGTAATCTGCTACCTTCAATAAATACGCTTTACATTAATGGCAATTGTCCAAACAAGAGAATTGAATAAAGAAATATTAATTGGGCTTGCTTGAGCATAATTAAATATAATTTACTTATGCCTTTTTCAAAATAATAGGGTGTATAAAAAAAAAAGAAAGAAAAAAATTACCGTTTCATCAAATTCCAGAGTTCAAAAGTCTGTAAAAACGCACAGTTTAATGACATTTATTATTTACCATAACTTAATAATCCCTTTAGAGCATTATCTAAGCTTGTTTACTAATACTGGACTTTAAAAAAAAATGCCTATATTAGTTATTTATTTCAAAGAAGAAACATGACAGTGTCCTACGAAATTCTCGTAATTTTATGACACTACTGGAAAAGTTACGTCATTTCGTACGTTAGATACGACGCACAGTGGGAAAATTTTGTCATTTAGCGGCCAAAAATCAATAACTCCTGATTAAATTACGAAAATGGAATAATTCTTTTTTCATTAAAGAGTATAGGATTCCCATTATCTGTGAAAATAAAAATACCATCGCTCAAAGTATTTCAAATTAATTCTTTCTTCACATAAATTTAAATAAATTAAATTTAGGTACGGAGGATATAAATTTAAATTAGGTACGGAGTTATACATGAAGAATGAAATGAGTCGGTATTATTATCTATTGAGCTTTCTGCTCATATACATGTCTTTTCCAGGCATTTGCTCCTTTTGAAAGATTTTAAAATAATTATTGTCTTAATAAGAACAAATCCAAAATATTAAATTAAAAATACCCTATTTTTTAACCGACTTCGAACGAAAGAGGAGGTTACTCTATTCGATACGTATGTGACTTTTTTTGTGCTTTTTTTTTTTTTTTTTCTATGTATGTTCACCGATTACTCAGAGATGGATGGACCAATTGGAACGAAACCTTTTGCATCTTGTAGAGTATTTTCCCAAGGTGGTCCCATTGAAACCTTTTTTGGGTTCTTAATTTATTTAAGAAGTTATTGGGAAATGTTTTATGATTTAGTCTAATTCGAGGTAGAAAATATATTGAAAGTTCAAATATAGGGATTTAAATCTTAAAATCGATATATTGCTGATCGATCGAATTCTATTACAGTATTTTAGCACTCTTCACTTTCTACCACTGTAAAAAAAAATCAGAACCCATTATATCAATTTAAATACTTTCTTTTCATAAATTACATTAAAACATTTAATCACAAAAAACATTTTAATCCAATAATTTTACAGCCATTCTTTTTATTTATGTTCGGTGCATTAATATAAAAAGTAAAGTTCAATAGAAAAAAAATAAAATTTATTTTAAGAAAAATCTATGCTCATCTCTCTGGTATTATTATTTTTTTCTATTGAACCTTACTTTTTATATTATTGCACCAAACATATTTTATAAACAAGAAGATTCTTCGGTTTAATTTCATCCACGTAAGGATGTAATTTATGAAAAGAAAGTATTTAAATAGATATAACTTCTATTATTGGCAATAGTGGGTTCTGATTTTTCCATACTGGTAGAGGGTAAAGGGTGCTAAATTACCATAATAGAATTCGATCGATCAGCAATATATCGATTTTAAGATTTAAATCCCTATATTTGAACATTCAATATATTTTCGGCCTCGAATTAGACTAAATCATAAAACATACTTCTCCTTGAATTATATGACAATATTTTATTCCGTTGAAATTCCTAAAAAATAGGGTATTTTTAATTTAATTTTTTTTGGATTTTTTTTATTAAGACAATAATTATTTTAAAATCTTTCAATAGGAGCAAATGCCTACAAAGACATGTATATGAGCAGAAAACTCAATAGATAATAATCCTGACTCAATTATTCTCCATGTATAACCCTCCACCTTATAAACTATTTTATTTAAATTTAAGTGAGAAAAGTATTAATTTAAAAATTAATTTGAAATACTTTGAGCGATGGTATTTTTATTTGTTTTATTATCATTGAAGAGAATTCCACACTCTTTAATGAAAAAAGAATTATTCGATTATCATAATTTAATCAGGAGTTATAGATTTTTAGCCATTAAATGACAAAATTCATTCCCACTGTGCGACGTTGGAAAGGAAGAAGGGCTCCGGGCGACCTTTAATATATATTGATGAGGTTCTGAAGGAAGCTGTTCAGACAAATCCGTCCAAAAGTACTCGCGAACTTGCCAGGTAGTGTGGTGTGTCGAAAAATGTGTTAGTCGCAACCTTCTCTCCACGGGGAAGATGAAAAAGATCAGTAGACTGGTCCCTCACGAAGTTCCTTCTCAACAATCAACTTAGAGGCTAGAAATCTGTAAACATTTATTGACAAACCCTTTTGGTATGAGATTTTGTCGGAATATTGTTACCTGTGATGAAAAGTGGGTATAGTAAAATCCGAATACCCATAAGCAATGGGTATTCGTGGTCAATCTGCTTTACCGGTTGCTGCAAGAGGGCAATTTGAAAATAAAAAATCCATGCCTTGCGTTTTTTGGAATTTTTAAGGTGTTATTTATTACCAATTTTTTCCTGATGGATGCAATATGAATTATAAACTCTACTGCGAACTACTGGAAATATTGCGAAGTTGTCAGTCGACCCAAAGAAAAGTTTACAGAACTTCATGGGTTTGTACTCCTGCCTCACCACCCAGGTCCATAGTCCAGACCTCGCACCATCGGATTACTTCTTGTTTCGACTCATAGCCCATTTTCTTCAAGGGAAAATATTTGATAATTTTGCGGAAGTTGAAAATGCGGTCCAAGAATTCATTGACAGCCATCCCAAGGAATGGTATCAGCATGGCATCGAGCAATTGGCTAGCAGATGGCTAATGACGGGAGATAAGAATGGACTATACTTTGAGTATTAATTATATTTTATATCAAAGAAATAATAATACAAATATTTGCTTTAAAAAACGGTCATTTTTTTTTTTTCCTACACCCCATTAGATTTCCATTCCTAATCAAACTGAGGCGGGTGGTGATTAAAAGTTCGGTGGTACGCACAGCACTGTATTTTTTATACTTATTTTAAAAATAAAATTAAAAATCTGTACAACTAATAAGCCACTTTTTTTTTTAACTTACCTTCATTTTTCGAACAAATTTTCCTGTTCAAACAGATCGTTTTGAAAGGCGAAATATGAAAGATGAAAAAAATATCTTATTATAAGCTATAGAAGGTGATGTGAGGGTGTTCTGGGATATAGATAGATAGATAAACACGTTTATTGGTACAATATAGAATGCATAATATAAATTTTTTTTTTCTTAACGTATATAGACAATGGCCAGAGATTAAGCCGTCTGTCGAGTTGTCCACGGGGTAATTTCCATTATAAAATAATAAAAAAAGAAAGGAGATCTTAGAAAATTAAAAATAAAAATAAACTTATATCGTATATCGTAAACACATAAATTGAAAAACACAAAAAAAAATTACTATTACAAAAAATAAATCTCACTACGTAACAAATTGAATTCATTGATTAAGTAGTTTCTGTATCTTCCTGCGCTCTTTATAAAATTAATAAGCGTCTTCCAGTTTTTGCCGTTTAATATTTCTTTGAATACTGATATATTGAGGGTATGTTTCTTGAAATGTTTTGACCGGAATTCCTTTAAAACAGGGCATACTCCTGTATCAATGGGCGGTTTTATTTTCCAAGGAAAGCCCTTGTGGCAAACACTGTCAAAAGCTTTTTCAATGTTGAGCAGGACCGCAGAGCAGTATTTCCCTTTTTCGAAAGTTACAGAAACTCCATTTACTATTAGGTGAAACTGTTGAACAGTGGATTGGTAAGAGCGGAAGCAAAACTTGTCCGCCTGATTAAGATGACTATGGATGATGCTAGGTGCACAGTTCGAGTACAGTCAGACTTGTCGCCTGAATTTGATTCCACGCGAGGAATTAGGCAGGGTGATGGTCTTGCCTGCCTATCTTTTAACCTGGCCCTGGAGAAGGTGATACGTAACTCGGGAATCCAGACTACCGACATTATCTTCAACAGGCTGACGCAAATACTAGGGTTTGCTGACGACATAGACCTGCATTTTTAAAGTTGGCTGAAGACTCTGGGAATGAGCGTAAACCAGGAAAAAAACATGTATATGCGCGCAGGACCTGGAGCAGAGAACGCAGTTCGAGTGCCTTTGGCCATGGGCTCTTTTCCGTTTACCTTTCTTAATGTGGACCATTTTACATATCTGGGAGCTGTAGTAAGCTGTGAAAACATAATATCTCTGGAAATTAACCAGCGAATAATATTGGCAAACAGGTGTTTATTTGGCCTAAGTAAACACCTTAGTGGCACTGCAATCTCTCGGCGTATGAAATATCTCCTCTATAAGACCCTCATTAGGCCTGTACTCACATACGGTTCCGAAACATGGACCCTGTCAAGCACCGAGGAAAAAGATATATTAATCTTTGAAAGAAAGATCCTTCGTAGGATCTTTGGACCAGTTAAAGTCGGTGAGATTTGGAGAAGGAGGACGAACAGGGAGATATATGACCTGTATGGGGAGGCGGATGTGATGAGGTGCATCAAGCTTGGGAGGCTGCGTTGGGCCGGCCACATGGCCAGAATGTCAGAAGAGGAAATCCCAAGAAAGCTGCTTGACGGGAAGCTCTACAGGACAAGAGGGATTGGTAGACCACGCCTGAGAGGGGAGGTGCCGACATCCGGGACGCCCGTGAACTATTGTACACCCGCAACTGGCGAGCGACTGCACAAGAGAAAGCCTCATGGCGAAGGCTCATTGAGGAGGCCAAGAACCACATCGGTCTGTAGCGCCACGGAGTAGTAGTAGTAGTGGAAGCGAAATAGTGGGATCGGCTTTAATCTATTTTAATAAAGTTTTTCGAATATTTCTCCTATGATTGGAAGAAGTTCAATAGGACGATAATATTGTAACGTGAAAAAAAAAAAAAAAAATATGGTTCAGAATAGTTCTAGACTTGTTGTTGGTACGAACAATCTGTCATAGTATATGTTTGTGACTACGATTTTTGAGTGCCATCTACGCTGGCATAGATTTCTGGTTCCTAGTGGCTAAGGAAAATATCTTCCTGTAAAGTACATTAATTCTGTATATTTCGAGTAATTAACTGTTCCTTATTATCCATTGTAACAAGAAATGGCTAATAACAAGATAAAAGAGAAAAAAATATATGATTTCCCAAAATGAAAATATAAATTTCTAATAATGTTAGTAGTAACACATGGAGTAGTCCACGGGAGAAAGGGGGAGAGTCAATTTTTTTCCGAATTGTAGTTATATATATGTAATTGTTCGTCTATTTGAGTAGAATATGTTGGTGAAAAGAAATATTCAGAAAAAATGATAGTCGGTTGCTTACAAGCGATGGAAAGAACCACGTACAGTAGGACCTCCATTATCCGGGCCTCGATTAACCGGGGATCCAATTAACCGGGGTGCCGAGGAGCCAGTTTAGTTTTTTTAATAAGCTTTTTTTAATTTGTTTGTATAATATTTAAAAAAAATTTTACGTAAATATTTAACGATTACACAATGGTTAACTTTATATTATGAAATAAAACAATAAATGGAAAAACACAGAAAGCGAGTATAGTATTATAAGATGTTACCGGTATCTAATACTCCAATTCATATTCTAGGAATGTTACTGTTTTCAAGTCTTTCCAGGAAACTCCTACTCTGGCCTGTTTGGCTACAAAACAAAAAATTATCAGTTGTGATTTAGTCTCGATTTAAATACATACGAAGTTGCAAAATGTCGGAAAAAAGAAAACGTGACGTTTTAACACTTGAAGAGAAATTAACTAATTATTATAAACAGATTAGAAAAGGGAGAAAGCTTTAAACAATTTGTCCGCTGAACTAGGAATCGGCGAACAAACTGTACGGGATATTTTGAAGGAAAAAAAAGACATTTTCGACTTCGTATCTTCGTCGGCCCATAATATATAAAAACATACATTTAATTTTTTTGTTATTTTTATATTATAATTTAATGTATATAAAATGTTCGTTTGTTAATAAAAGTGATTATACCTTACAACTGATTTTTTAAACATTTTTCTATCACATTAAGTCAATAAAATGTTTCAATTCGATTATCTGGGGTTTTCCATTATCCGTGGACCTCCATACCGATCATTACCCCGGATAATGGATGTTCTACTTTACTCGGAAGAAAGGGGGAATGTCGACGCGGAAAAACCTAGAATGGGGGAGAGTCATGTTAGAAGATCAAATTGCGTTTGTATACGTTTTCATGTTTATTCCTCTCGATCCTTACCCTCATGTTTATTCCTAGTCCTTACCTTCATGTTTATTCCACTCGATCCTTACCCTGGCATAGTGCTCATAAAAAGCTCAAAATACTGGAATCTTACTGCGCTCAAAACTCGTTAATTTTAAATCCCCAGAAATCTAAAGTGGTTGTTTTCCATAAATCACCTAAAATGAAAAAATTTAAACCACTTTACTGGCACAATAACCAACTGGAATTTACTAAAACATATACTTATCTGGGAGTTCCATTTACATCCTCAGGAAAATTTTTCCAAGCATCAGAACATTTTATACAAAAGTCAAACGTCGCAAGTGCGAAAGTTGAAGATATGCTTAGGAGAGGGAACAGTAATGCTTGGGAAACAAAAATGACTCTCTTCGATGCTATGGTATCCGCGACCTTACTTTATGCTGCAGAAATTTGGAGTCCATGATATATAGATGCCATCGAAACTGCTCCAATAAAATTCTTAAAATCACTATACTCTTGGGCAAGAACTACTCCAAATTATATTGTCCGACTAGAAACAGGCCGCGACCCTCTCAAAATAATAGTAATGAAAAAAATTATTAATTGTTGTATAAAAATTATGTCACTTAGTGAAAAAAGAATCCCGCGTAAATGCTCTGACAGATTATTGGATCTGGACTTAAATATACCAAACTTAAACTATAACTGGATAACACAGATTAAAATGATAGCAGCTTCTAACAATGTTCTCGATGATTTCTCTAACTTTTCTAATGTTAAACACTTAATTGCCAATAAAAATGATATCATAGAAAAATTGAGGAACCATTTATTTTCCAAAGATATTGACCGAGCACTCAATTCAAATTATAATCCATTATATAGAAATATCTGCAACCCGGAGAATTACCTAACATTTAACGTTAACATTCACAAGTTAAGATCAGTTGGTCAACTCTGAGTCAGTAGCAACGAATATATTAGAATTTTACATAAAGATGGATATAAAGTAGTGAAGGCTGGGGAAGTATGTGAATGGTGCCATATAACCATTACTGATTGTACATAGCATGTGTTATGGGACTGCTCAACTCTTAAGCCTCTTAGGCAAGGATACTAGGTTGACTTAATTATTGTGAATCACTACAAACTATCATTTGAAAATATCTTGAATATAAACAACAATGATAAATTACACAAGTTATTTTTATTTCTTACCGCTATTATTAAAATTATCCCTTAATAGTTCAGCAATATTTTAATATAAAATTGGAAACTTCTGTTCATCCTGGTAATTTCAATAGGTAAAATATTACAATTTAGTAAATTATACGTCCATAAAACATATTAGATTGTACATATTGGATTTACTCAGGAAAGTTTTATTTTTACTTATATAAATCATATGGTGTAAATATTATTGTAAAAACTAAGCTAGATGTTTTTATAGCTAGAGGATTATGGACTATTTATTATTATTATTTTTTTTGAATATAACCATATTGTTTTTGGTGTTTTGGTTTTGTTTTATTTTATTTATTTTTTTGTACATGGTCTCGACCAACTCAAAAAAAAAAAAAAGGATTTGTGGTATATTTTTACTTATACATTGTGCATATACTGTGTTCATATTTGTAGTATTCTCTATTCTTATTTATGTAAAATCTTTTTATATAAGACACGCTGTTATGGAGAATATTGTATTTTATACAGTATTATTATATAAATTTGTATAAGACTTTGTCTTTAACAAATAAATAAATAATAAGAATAATAATAATACTCTTGGTGTAGTCATTCCTTGTGATGTCTTGAATAAACTTAAGAGCGAAGTACCAAGAATAATATCCTTTGAAATAAAAATTTATTTATAAAGTGAGCCGCAAAACTGTGTTGCAACTTTCCTAGCTGGGCATCGTTTTTATAAATCATGTCTGCCAGTTTCTTCTATTCCAAGGTAACAACAGAAGTTTTTAGGGAGCTTTCACTTCTTTTGGTGCAGTTATTGTTCTTGAATGAACATTGAAAGTTAGGCAAACATTGAATGTTTCATTATTTTTTTGTTTTTAATTCTGTAATATTTCTGGTGAGGATTTAATCATTATTTTATCACAGGGGAGAAGTGATCCAAAGGAAATTACATAATACAATTGTAAAGAAGTATGGAAAAAAAAATCTTACTATGAATTACCTTAGATTTTATTTTTACGAAGTAATTAACATTCTCTCATTAAATGAGTGAATAAATTTAAAATATGAAACAAAAAAATGCTAAACATAGAGAGGAAAAAGAATAAAATTTTCGTCCCAAGATGATAAACTTAATGCCCATAGGAGTAATAGGATGTATAATATATCTTTGGAAAGCTGATAATATCAGTTATAACAGTTATTGAATCATTAATAGGTAAATTTACGTACAGGATTTGAAAATGAGGACAAAGCCCCGAAACGTTAACATGTTGTAATGTGAAACTAATTGGTTGTGGAAAAAAGGAAGATAAATTTGCTAGTTGATCATTACTTATAATATTAGTTTATAAAGTGTTAGAAGGCTTGTATTCATTGAAATGCTGGAAAAAAAAAAAAAAACATTTTTTCATATTAAATACTTGTTTCCATATTATTTCATATTAAATGAAATTATTTGATTTAACTGTAACCACTGTAATCCAGAGTGTTATCATTTTTTTGTTCATCAAATGTCCAAGATAAGTTGCAGTCCCCATTCCTAAAGACCAAATAGTGATCCATATCACAATATCACCCTCCACCAGAATATAAAATTAGAGTTTTTTTGAGATTAAAAAAACATACGATGTGTTAACCTTGAGTTTATATCGACGTTCGTAGGTGTGTTTAATTAATTAATTATTAATTATTATTTACCAAAATGTAAATATTGGTTGATGCGTTATGCTATTTAGGTATAAATAGAGGCAGAAGCTTTCAATCAGTCTCAAACGCTCCCGTTAGTCAACGTAGCAATGAAGTTCTGTATCGCTGTTATCTCCCTCCTCGGTTTGGCCGCTATCGGCCAAGCTTTCTCCATCGGTGGCTTTGCGAGTACTCTCACTGGTACAGTCGGCAAACTGACAGCAGACATGACGGAAGCCCAAAAAGCCTTAACCAGCGGTAACGTCATGGGAGCAGTCAAGCCTTCGATCAGCATGGGTAAAACTGTTGCGTCCATTCCGATGCAAATGGGTGGAATGTTGCCTGGTGCCAAAATGGTTCCTGGTGCCTCCCAGGTAATTTTGATTAATTAAATCTAACATTAAATACATTAGTATATTTCTTCGCTATGTTACTTCCTTACAGCGTACTTAGCACTTAGCTTTTTTTCCTTTTTTCATAACCTACTTTAATTTATTAAAGAGAATAATATTTTGAAATCGCTTGAATGCTTGTAATTTGATACACGTTGACATTTTGGACAAGGGTAGATGTATCTAAAGAAATTGGAGTTTTTTTCGAAACATATTACATATAAAATAGTTTTATTTTAAAATAATGATCGGAAATTGTACTTCTGTCAATTAATTGATATTTGAAAAGTTTCTTGACAATTTACAAACCCACCTACTAATTCGATAAATTGAATAAATATCACAACATATTTAGTAACAAATCATTACAATTATATTGATAATTTGAATTTATTTAAAAAATATATTTAGTCTCTTAGAGTAAGTAAAGCAATATATGCATGATAAATAAATATTTTAATGTATGTAAATATTTGTTATTTTTTTTAGTTACTTAACCTCGGCTCCAAACCGAAGGCTGATGCTCCTGCCGCTGCTCCAGCTGCGTCCGTCAAGGTTGTAGTAGAGAAGGAAGCCGCTGCCCCCGCTGCAGAAGAAAAGAAGGCTGAATAAAAAAACAACTAATTCTGCTAAAGGGACGATTGAGGAAGTTGGAATAGAAAAAATACTTAATTCATCTAAATATTTATTAAAAGATAAATAAACAATGATTTAGTTAAATATTTATTCTTTTAAATATCCCTTTTAAAAAAAGTGGGAAGTCACCTGGTTTAGATGGCATACCCTACGAGATTTATAAATGTCTTAGTTCTGAATGGACCACTATCTCCTGAACGTATTTAATCAAGTTTTATGGACAACGAAAGTGCCATCTGACTGGTCAAAGGGTATTCTGAAAATGCTTTTCAAGAAAGGTGATCCAAACGATCCATCGAACCATAGGGGTATTGCATTATTTAACACTTGTGCAAAACTTTTTACCTCCGTCTTAGCAGAAAGGATAAGGTTTTGGGCAGCGGAATGTAGCATTAAACCAAAGGAACAGATAGGCTTTCAAAAAGGAAAATTTTATATGCATAATCTTTTTCTCCTCTACTGCATCATCACCCTCAAATGTGAAAATCAAAAAGCAGAATTTATATTTGATATCAGTAGATCTGCACATGGCTTTTGATACGGTAAATCATGCACTGTTATGGGTAAAGCTTAACTCCTATGGACTGAGTGGCAAAATAATAAGAATTATCCAGAACCTTTATCCCGTAGCATAATTTTACCCTAAAATAAATACGAGAATAATAATTTTTATTAGGGGTGAATCACTCTAACCTTCTTTGTTCATACCCTTCATGGCAGATATTATGGATGAATTTCGCTGCGCAGGTCTGCATGGGGTGCAATGGGATAGCAGGACCAACTTACTACGACTTTTATTCGCTGATGACCTTATTATGTTTGGAGACTTCAGGATTGACGCTCAAGCAAAACTCAATGCTTTGTCTGCTTATTGCAGGAAGAATCGGCTGAGGATAAATAAAAACAAAACTAAAGTTATAGTTTTCCTAGTCCTAGATGTAAGAGTCGGCCTCCCTTGTTGCTGGATGGTGAACCGATAGAATACAGCAACAGCTTTATATATCTGGGTGTTCCTTTTAGTTGCGTGGGCAAGTTCTGGCAGGCAGCAGACCACTTTGTCAGTCGTGGTAACAAGGCCTTGGGTAAGGTTAAGGAGAATAAAGGGAAAGTCTAGATCTTGGGACACATCTGTGAAGTTTTTCAACTCCATTGCTGCGGCCACTGCACTCTATTCGTCGGAATTATGGTCACTGCGTCACATAGAGAGGGTGAAAGGCCTCCGTCTTAAGTATATAAAAATCTGGTGCGTGGGCGCAACACACAACTTTCACTTAATAACTTACTTAGATTAGAAATTAATGCGTTTTGTTAATTGCCACTTCTCAAATGAACAGAACGGCTTTAATTATGAACAATGGTCTGTCCTTAAAGGCGTACTCCGCATGCGTGGGCTCAACCAGTTTTTTGAATTGACTGAATATTTTTCTTTTTTTCTCCTCTTTATGTTTTCTTTATTTTTATCATATCTCATATTTAGCCATTTCTTATTTTTAGGCGTAACGAGAGACAGTTAATTTCTCCATATAAACAAAAACAAAGGTGCTTTATAGGAAACAAAAAAAAACAAAAAAGGACCCTACCCCATTTAAGCCCCATCAGAACATTCTAATAATGTTAAAGCTTACCTGATATTAGAGAACACCTAATTTTTATTAAATATGACGAATTTTATAAAAATCGTTAATGCCGTTTTTGAGATCATCGAATAAAAGGTAAAGATTGGAAAACAACTAAGAAATAAAGTGCTCGCTCCGTTTGACCAATTTTGATGAAATGTTGGCTATCACATCTTTGGCATTTACATACATCAAATACCCAGTTTGATCAAAATCGTTAAAGCCTTTTTTGAGTAAATAAAAAAACACGTAAAAATGGTACAAAATTTATTAAGTAAAGTCCCCCCTCCGGTCGATCAATTTTGATGTAATGTTGGCTATCGCATCTTTGGCATATACATAGATCAAATACCCAGTTTGATCAAAATCCTTAAAACCGTTTTGGAGTAAATAAAAATCTGGTGCTTGCTCGCAACACACAACTTTCACTTACCAACTTACTTCGATTAGAAATGAATGCGTTTTGTTAATTGCCACTTCTCAAATGAACAGAATGGCTTTAATTATGAACAATGATCTGTCATTAAAGGCGTACTCCGCATTCTTTTTTTCTCCTCTATATGTTTTCTTTATTTTTATCATATCTCATATTTAGCCATTTCTTATTTTTAGGCGTAACGAGAGACAGTTAATTTCTCCATATAAACAAAAACAAAGGTGCTTTATAGGAAACAAAAAAAACAAAAAAGGACCCTACCCCATTTAAGCCCCATCAGAACATTCTAATAATGTTAAAGCTTACCTGATATTAGAGAACACCTAATTTTCATTAAATATGACGAATTTTATAAAAATCGTTAATGCCGTTTTTGAGATCATCGAATAAAAGGTAAAGATTGGAACAAAATTATGAAATAAAATGCCACCTCCGTTTGACGAATTTTGATGAAATGTTGGCTATCACATCGCGGGCATGTACATATACCAAATACCGAGTTTGGGCACAGTCGTTATAGCCGTTTTTGAGTAAATAAAAAAATTACGTGATAATGAGACAACATTTATTAAGTAAAGTGCCCACTCCGTTTAACCAGTTTTTATAAGGTTTCGGCTGTCGCATCGTGATCATATTCATACATCAAATAACAAGTTTGATGAAAATCGTTAAAGCCGTTTTTGAGTAAATAAAACTCGTGAAAATGGGACAACATTTATTAAGTAAAGTGCCCCCTCCAATTAATGAGTTTTGATGAAATTTTGACTGTCGCATCACGGGCATATACATACACCAAATACCAAGTTTCATCAAAATCGTTAGAGCCGTTTTTGAGAAAATCCAGAAAAACGTAAAAAATAGACAAAATTCTTTAAATAAAGTACCCCCTCCGTTTGACCAATTTTGATGAAATTTCTGCTGTCACACCTCGGGCATATACATACACCATATACCCAATTTTAGTTTTGTACGGCCTGTAGTTTTTGAGCTAGTCTGTTCACACACACACACACACACACACACACACACAGACGCACAGACACACACTCAGACACACAGACCATTTCGCGGGACTTGGTTATTTGGACTCAGGCAACCCCAAAACGTGTATTTCCGTTGAAAACCGGAAGTCGAAATTTTTTACGATCGCAATACTTTCCTTATTATATATTTCATATATAGGTAAGTGAAAGTAAAAAAATCTGATGCGTGCGCGCAACACACAACTTTCACTTACCAACTTACTTAGATTAGAAATTGACGTGTTTTGCTAAATATCATTTCCCAAAGTCACACATTTTTTACTAAAAGCCAAGCTTTCCCTATCGGTGGCTTTGCGAGTACTCTCAATGGTACAGTCGGCAAACTTACAGCAGACATGACGGAAGCCCAAAAAGCCTTAACCAGCGGTAACGTCATGGGAGCAGTCAAGCCTTCGATCAGCATGGGTAAAACTGTTGCGTCCATTCCGATGCAAATGGGTGGAATGTTGCCTGGTGCCAAAATGGTACCTGGTGCTTCACAGGTAATTTTGATTATTTAAATGTAATATTAAATACATTAGTATATTTCTTCGCTATATTACTTTCTTACAGAGTACTTAGCCCAGGAGTCTCCACGGCTTACAAAGGGTTATTTGTAATTTTTTTTTTAACTTAACGTATTTTAATTTATTCAAGAGATTGATATTTAGAAATCCCTTGCTTTTAATTTAATACTCGAGTACATTTATGTTTGACAAGGGCAGATTTATGTAAAGAAATAGTAGTTTTTCGAAATAAATTACATAAATAATGCTGTTAGTTTGAGTTAATGATCGAAAATTGTACCTCTATCAATTAATTGATATTTGAGCAGTTTCTTAACAATTTACAAACCCACCTACCAATTCGATCAATTAATTTTGGAAACATATAAAATATACAAAAACCGATAATTACAAAGACTTTCATACCTTCATTGATTTAAAAATATATTTGGGTAATTTCAGCAACATATGTATGATAAATTAAAATTGTCAGGTATGTAAATATTTAATTTTTTTTTTTATAGTTTTTTTAGTTTCTCGGCTCCAAACCGGCTGCTGCTCCTGCTTCTGCACCCGCTGCTGCTAGGGATGCGACATCGATGTCGATGTTTTTAACATCGATGTTACGCAGCCGATGTTTTCCGACCATCGATGTTTTTCTGGCCGATGTTAACATCGATGTTTTTAATAGCTGTCCTCTTTTTTTTTTTTTTTTTTATTTTTTTTTTTTTTTTTTATTTTTTTTTTTTTTTTTTAGGTATAAAAATAAATATGTTTTGACATCGATGGTTCGATGTTTTGACAATAACATCGATGTTTTTAACAGAAACAAAGCTGTTAATAACATCTATGTTTTTAACAAAAGCAAATTTGGTTTAACATCGATGTTTTTAACAAAAACAAGTATACTTTAACATCTATGCTTTGACAATAACATCGATGTTTTGAAAATAACAACGATGTTTTTGACAGAAACAAAGCTGTAAATAACATCGATGTTTTTAACAAAAACAAAGCTGTTAAGAACATCGATGTTATGGACAAAAACAAATTTATTTTAACATGGATGTTTTTAACAAAAACAAGTATACTTTAACATCTATGTTTTGACAATAACATCAATGTTTGGGATAAATATGTATTAACATCGATGTTATGGACAAAAACAAATTTTTTTTAACAAAAACAAGTACACTTTAACATGTTTGTTTTGAGCATTAATATCGATGTTTTTGACAATAACATAGATAAATATGTATTAACATCGATGTTATGGACAAAAACAAATAATACATTAACATCTATGTTTTGACGTTAACATCGATGTTTTAAAGAGAAATAAGCTGTTAATAACATCCATATTTTTAACAAAAACAAATCTGTCAAAAACATCGATGTTATGGACAAAAACAAATTTGTGTTAACATCGATGTTTTTAACAAAAACAAAACTGTTAATAACATCGATGTTTTTAACATAAACAAGTATACTTTAACATATGTGTTTTGACAATAACATCGATGTTTTTAACAGAAACAAAGCTGTTAATAACATCGATGTTATAGACTAAAAAAAATTTATTTTAACATCGCTGTTATAGACTAAAAAAAATTTATTTTAACATCGATGTTATAGACTAAAAAAAATTTATTTTAACATCGATGTTTTTAACAAAAACAAGTATACTTTATCATCTATGTTTTGACAATAACATCGATGTTGTGGATAAATATATATTAAACTCGATGTTATGGACAAAATAAAGTTGTTTTAACATCGATGTTTTGATAATAACATCGTTGCTTTACACAAAAGCAACGATATATATATATATTTAACATCGATGTTTTAGTTAAAACAAAGATGCTTTAACATTAACAAACTTGTTTTCGAAATCGATGTTTTGACAATAACATCGATGTTTTGAATAGATATGTATTAACATCGATGTTATCGACAAAAACAAATCTGTCAATAACATCGATGTTATGGACAAAAAACAAAAATATATATATATATATATATATATATATATATATATATATATATATATATATTCTTAACATGTTTTAGTTAAAACAAAGATGCTTTAACAATAACAAACTTGTTTTCGACATCGATGTTTTGACAATAACATCGATGTTTTTTATAAATATCTATTAACATCAATGTTATGGACAAAAACAAATTTATTTTAACATCGATATTTTTAACAAAAACAAGGATACTTTACTATCTATGTTTTGACAATAACATCGATGTTGTGAATAAATATATATTAAACTCGATGTTATGGACAAAATAATTTTGTTTTGACATCGATGTTTTGACAATAACATCGATGCTTTAGACAAAAAACAACAATATATATATATATATATATATATATATATATATATATTCTTAACATCGATGTCTTAGTTTAAACAAAGACGCTTTAACATTAACAAACTTCTTTTCGACATCGATGTTTTGGGTAAATATGTATTAACATCGATGTTATTAACAGCTTTTTTTTTTGTCCATAACATCGATGTTAATACATACTTATCCAAAACATCGATGTTATTGTCAAAACATAGATGTTAAAGTATACTTCTTTTAATAAAAACATTGATGTTAATAAATTTTTTTTAGTCTATAACAGCGATGTTAAAAAAAATTTGTTTTAGTCCATTACATCGATGTTATTAACAGCTTTGTTTTTGTTAAAAACATCGATGTTATTAACAGCTTTGTTTTTGGTAAAAACATCGCTGTTATTGTCAAAACATCGATGTTAAATGATATTTGTATTTTTGTTAAAAACATCGATGTTAAAAAAATTTGTTTTTCTCCAAAACATTGATTTTTTAAAATATTTATTTTTGTTCAAAACCAATTTGTTATGGTAAAAGCATCGATGTTGAAAACAAGTTTGTTAATGTTACAGCATCTTTGTTTTAACTAAAACATCGATGTTAAGAATATATATATATATATATATATTGTTGTTTTTTATCTAAAGCATCGATGATATTGTTAAAACATCAATGTTAAAACAAATTTGTTTTTTTCCAGAATATCGAATTTAATATATATTTATTCACAACATCGATGTTATTGTATATTAAAGTATACTTGTTTTTCTTAAAAACATCGATGTTATTAACAGCTTTGTTTTTGTTAAAAACATCGATGTTATTATCAAAATATCGATGTTAAATGATACTTGTTTTTTTTAAAAACATCGATGTTGAAAAAAAATTGGTTTTTGTCCATAACATCGATGTTAATAAATATTTATCCAAAACATCGATGTTTTTGTCAAAACATAGATGCTAAAGTATAATTGTTTTCGATAAAAACATCGATGTTAAAAAAAATTTGTTTTAGTCCATGACATCGATGTTATTAACAGCTTTGTTTTTGTCGATAACTTCGATGTTAATACACATTTATCCAAAACATCGATGTTATTGTTAAAACATAGATGTTAAAGTATACTTGTTTTCGATAAAAACATCGATGTTAAAAAAAATTGTTTTAGTCCATTACATCGATGTTATTAACAGCTTCGTTTTTGTTAAAAACATCGATGTTAAATGATATATAATTTTGTTAAAAACATCGATGTTAAAAAAAATTTGTTTTTCTCCAAAACATCGACGTTTTAAAATATTTATTTTTGTTCAAAACCAATTTGTTATGGTAAAAGCATCGATGTCGAAAACAAGTTTTATGTAATGTTAGAGCATCTTTGTTTTAACTAAAACATCGATGTTAAGAATATATATATATATATATATATATATATATATATATATTGTTGTTTTTTATCTAAAGCATCGATGTTATTGTTAAAACATCGATGTTAAAACAAATATGTTTTTGTCCATAACATCGAGTTTAATATATATTTATCCACAACATCGATGTTATTGTATATTAAAGTATACTTGTTTTTTTTTAAAAACATTGATGTTAAAGGATACTTGTTTTTGTTAAAAACATCGATGTTTTTAACAGCTTTGTTTTTGTCCATAACATCGATGTTAATAAATATTTATCCAAAACATCGATGTTATTGTCAAAACATAGATGTTAAAGTATATTTCTTTTGATAAAAACATCGATGTTAAAAAAAAATTTTTTTAGTCCATGACATCGATGTTATTAACAGCTTTGTTTTTGTCCATAACATCGATGTTAATACACATTTATCCAAAACATCGATGTTATTGTCAAAACATAGATGTTAAAGTATACTTCTTTTGATAAAAACATCGATGTTAAAAAAAATTAGTTTTAGTCCATAACATCGATGTTATTAACAGCTTTGTTTTTGTCGATAACTTCGATGTTAATACACATTTATCCAAAACATCGATGTTATTGTTAAAACATAGATGTTAAAGTATACTTGTTTTCGATAAAAACATCGATGTTAAAAAAATTTGTTTTAGTCCATTACATCGATGTTATTAACAGCTTCGTTTTTGTTAAAAACATCGATGTTATTGTCAAAACATCGATGTTAAATGATATATAATTTTGTTAAAAACATCGATGTTAAAAAAAATTTGTTTTTCTCCAAAACATCGACGTTTTAAAATATTTATTTTTGTTCAAAACCAATTTGTTATGGTAAAAGCATCGATGTCGAAAACAAGTTTTATGTAATGTTAGAGCATCTTTGTTTTAACTAAAACATCGATGTTAAGAATATATATATATATATATATATATATATATATATATATATATTGTTGTTTTTTATCTAAAGCATCGATGTTATTGTTAAAACATCGATGTTAAAACAAATATGTTTTTGTCCATAACATCGAGTTTAATATATATTTATCCACAACATCGATGTTATTGTATATTAAAGTATACTTGTTTTTTTTAAAAACATTGATGTTAAAGGATACTTGTTTTTGTTAAAAACATCGATGTTTTTAACAGCTTTGTTTTTGTCCATAACATCGATGTTAATAAATATTTATCCAAAACATCGATGTTATTGTCAAAACATAGATGTTAAAGTATACTTCTTTTGATAAAAACATCGATGTTAAAAAAAAATTTTTTTAGTCCATGACATCGATGTTATTAACAGCTTTGTTTTTGTCCATAACATCGATGTTAATACACATTTATCCAAAACATCGATGTTATTGTCAAAACATAGATGTTAAAGTATACTTCTTTTGATAAAAACATCGATGTTAAAAAAAATTAGTTTTAGTCCATAACATCGATGTTATTAACAGCTTTGTTTTTCTCCAAAACATCGATGTTTTAAAATATTTATTTTTGTTCAAAACCAATTTGTTATGGTAAAAGCATCGATGTTTAAAACAACAAATATGATGTAATTGTCAAAACATGTCGAAAAAATCGAATTTTTTATACATTAAATATGAATTATAAAATGCTTTACACTTTAACATCGATTTAATTACGTTTGGGCACTAATATGTTAATGTTTAAAGACTGTATAAATTAAAAAACATCGATGTTCTTGAACATCGATGTTTTGTGGTCGATGTTTAATCGACATCGATGTTTTGATTGCAAAACCATCGATGTTCAAAACATCGATGTTTTGCCTTCGATGTCGCATCTCTAGCTGCTGCTCCAGCTGCGTCCGTCAAGGTTGTAGTAGAGAAGGAAGCCCCCGCTGCAGAAGAAAAAACTGCTGAATAAAAACAACTAATTCTGCTAAAGGGATAACTGAGGTAGTTGGAATAGAAAAAATACTTAATTCAACCAAAATTTTAGAAAAAGATAAATAAACAATGATTTAGGCAAACATTTATTCTATTGAATAACCCTTTAAAAAATCTCAACAGACACAGGGGCTCTTAAATGAATAAATTTCTTATTTTATGTAAGACCGATTGAAGTTGCTGAGAACTATTTTCACAAAAAAGTATGTCTATAATTAACTCTAGGATCTTTTGGAAAAAAAATACTAAGATATTAATCAATAGAATATTATCAAGACAAACGAATGCAGTATAATTTTATGATAAAGAATTTAGTTCTGTTGTGTGAATCAGTCAGTCTTACTTTTCAAGAAGAAAAGTGATTGTTAGGGTTAACGGTGTCGCCGTTTGGCTTAATTCAAGAATCCTCTTCATTCCCGCTGTCCATTATAGGATTTAGCAGGCTCTAATGTGGGCAAAGGAGCGATCAGCCTAGTCGTATGGAGTGATGAGTTATGAGTGAAAAAAGGTTCAAATCAGAAGTTTAGATCTTATTATGCAACGTCATAAAATAAGGCATTTTAGTAATTGCAAACTATAATAATGCTTAATAGTACAATCAGAACTCCTAGGATATTGTCTCCAAAACTAAATTATGAATAAAGTCCGATAACTGTATCCTAAGCCTATAAAAGGAGAGGAGCAATCCCCGATAGTCTGCAATCTCACCCAAAGAGCTTTATATGTACAAAAAATAGATAAAAAAATTAAACCGATAGGATGAAGTGCCACGATATGTGACAAGTTTATAACAGGAAACACTCTCGTAATTCTAGTTCATAACATCTTTTGATTTAAAAAATAACTTAAAACCCTGCAAGTTATAAATTTTGATATACATGGCAGTGGTCTCTCTTCCCACCCACCGCACTCACTGAGGGCCGTATTTATGAACTATCCTAAGGAACGCCTTACTTAAAGGCTTTCTTAAAATGTGCACCTTTAGCTAACCTTAACATAATTTTCATTTTATAAACGTTCCTTTACCTTTCCTATCTTAAGGACGCCTTAGATCCTAAGGTGTTCCTATAAATTTGATCTGTTTTCCTTCCTTAGTGTTAAGGTAGGTGATTAGCTACCTTTAGCCTCTCCTTAACTATTTAATAATAGAAATAAAAACAGAAAACAAATATCAGGACTTAAATACTTATTAAAAAGAACCGTTTATTAAGAACAAACGACTTTTTGGAATTTTTACTTTATTTATATGATGTATAAACAACAAAGGTGGGGAAATATTATGCACTTTTTAAGGGAAATAAAAATTTTAATTTTGGTGAAATATTTTTTTTGTTTCTCCTTTATATATTTATCAAATGTTTTCATATGTAGCCATTCTTATTACTAGACACAATGAGAGACAGATAATTTCTCCATATAAGCAAAATCAAAACAAAAGATGTATTATTTTCAATTAATGCATACTTATTTAGTATACTGATAGTATTACTTAAGTGTACAACTTTAATCACAAACATTTTGATGCAGATGCTTTTGAATCTTTTCCATTTCTACACTTCTAACATGAATTATGTTTCAGTAGCCAGTATTAGAGCTGTAATTGAAAATATTTGATTAGTCGGTGATGTAAACATCTGAAAGAATATTAAGTGAATTAATTTTTTTCTTCTGCAAGTGGTACTGTAATGAGCAATATAATCTTAATTATTGATGGTAAATATATTTTCACTCAATTACTCATTGACAAAACAAAATCTTGATATGAAATATAGAATGAATCCAATTTGAGAAAATTAAATGTAATTTTAATAGTACCAATTTAACATTTTTAAAGTTTATTTATTTACCTATGCCTATTTTTTTGGCATAGGAATTTTGTTGAAATTAGATAAGTTTGGTATAACAAGTTTTTGGAAGAGTGGTAAGAGAAATGTAAAAAGAACAGAAATAAATTGATAGACAACTTTTATTTATTATTATATAAAAATGCAAAATAAATAACAGAATCATAATACACACTGATAAACCAATTCTTTATAAAATGTCAAAACACATGTACATCCACTAAGATTTTTCAATAATTAATATGCTAATACAAAAGTAATAGCATTCTAAAGTAAACAATCAGTTTTTAATAATTCATATAAGAATATGAAGTAGTTGAAAATAAATTTCAGCTTACTTATTAAGGAAACTGAAGCTTTAATATTTCACATTTCCAACACACCTCTTTTTTAAAATAAGTTGGTTACTAATTTAATCATATCTAACATTTACAACTCCTTCTCATGAAGAAGGTTGGAACTAAACCATCCAAGAATATTTTGAAGAATATTAAGAAATATATAATAAATATACAATAGTATATCACAAACATCTTAAGTATAAGAATATTGCAGTCTCATATCCTCCAAGCTAACCTCAAGAGAAATAAAGTTTGAGATTAACACTAGCTAACATTGTTTTATCACACTTTTTCATTCTCATTTGCATCTTTATCTTATAATAAAGATATTACTTTCACTTACCTATATATGAAATATAAAGTAAGTGGAAGTATTGCGATCGTGAAAATTTTCGACTTCCGGTTTTCAACGGAAATACACGTTTTGGGGTCCCCTGAGTCAAAATAACCAAGTCCCGCGAAATGGTCTGTGTGTGTGTGTGTGTGTGTGTATGTGTGTGTGTGTGTGTGTGTGTGTGTCTGTGCGTGTGTGTGTGTGTGTGTGAACAGACTAGCTCAAAAACTATAAACCGTGCGAACCTGAAATTGGGTATTTAGAGTATGTATAAGCCCGCGATGTGACAGCAAAAATTTCATCAAATTTGCTCAAAGGGAGGGGGTACTTTATTTAATAACTTTTTAAGTTTTTTTCGATTTTCTCAAAAACGGCTCTAACGATTTTGATTAAACTGAGTATTTGATCTATTTATATGCCTGAAATATGACTGTAAAAATTTCATCAAAATTGATCAACCGGAGGGGGGACTTTACTTAATAAATTTTGTATCATTTTCACATGTTTTTTTTATTTACTCAAAAACGGTTTTAACGATTTTGAATAAACTTATTATTTGATCTATTTATATGCCCCAGATATGACTGTAAAAATTTCATCACAATTGATCAACCGGAGGGGGGACTTTACTTAATACATTTTGTATCATTTTCACGTGTTTTTTTTATTTACTCAAAAACGGTTTTAACGATTTTGATCAAACTTGGTATTTGATGTATTTATATGCCCGAGATACGACTGTAAAAATTTCATCAAAATTGATGTACGGGAGGGGGGACTTTACTTAATAAATTTTGTATCATTTTACAGGATTTTTTTATTTACTCAAAAACGGCTTTAACGATTAACAAAAATAAGATATGAATGTAGAAAAATGTGTGACTTTGGGAAATGATATTTAGCAAAACACTTTAATTTCTAATCTAAGTAAGTTGGTAAGTGAAAGTTGTGTGTTGCGCGCACGCACCAGATTTTTTTTGATTGTTATCCTGAAGCATCCATTAAGTTGTTTTGAAATCGATTAGATGAAACATTGTATACATTTTTTTGTTCTTTTACACTACCAATGTTTGCACACTATTCAACATTGAGTGATTTCTACTCCAATTATCATTTTCTTATAGTTCTAGAGCTGTAATTGCCACATTAACTACTTAAAACACTCTAAACAACACAGTAAACACGACTGAAGTTAACACTGATGTCAGTTTAGGGAGGTTACACCTACACTGAAACATAATTAATGTTAGAAGTGTAGAAATGGAAAAGATTCTCAAATGCATCTGCATCAAAATGTTTGTGATTGAAGTTGTACACTTAAGTAATACTATCAATATACTAAATAAGTATGCATTCATTGAAAATAATACATCTTTTTTTTTTTTATTTTGCTTATATGAAGCAATTATCTGTCTCTCATTGTGTCTAGTAATAAGAATGGCTACATATGAAAACATTTGATAAATATATAAAAGAGAAAAAAAGAGAAATATTTCACAAAGATTAAAATTTTTATTTCCCTTAAAAAGTGCAATAATATTTCACCGCCTTTGTTGTTTATACCTCATATAAATAAAGTAAAAATTTCAAAAAGTCGTTTTGTTCTTAATAAACGGTTCTTTTTGATAAGTATTTAAGTCCTGATATTTGTTTTCCGTTTTTATTTCTATTATTAAAAAGTTAAGGAGAAGCTAAAGGTAGCTAATCGCCTACCTTAGCACTAAGGAAGGAAAACCGATCAAATTTATAGGAACACCTTAGGATCTCAGGCGTCCTTAAGATAAGAAAGTGTAAAGGTATTATAAAATGCTAGGTGTGCATTTTAAGGAAGGAAAGTAACGCGTTCCTTAGGATCGTTCATAAATACGGCCCTGACTCTTTCTCTCTTTTCTTTCCTTCTTTCCACATCCTCGTACCTCAGGGCTTCCCTATACCAGCGGTTCGTCCCAATTTTATACAGTCAAGTAATGTGCCATGGAGTTAGGGTTTCGTTGGTCCAAATATCGGAATACTGAGGGCTGTTACTACCAAAAAGGGCTTCCGTAGTTTCGTATCTAATTTTAGTAGGCTTATATACATTATGAATCTTAACACGTTCACGCCGGTGGCTCGCACTTGACTGGCTCATCGAGGGGCGTGTACCACCGGTGGCCCGCACTAGAATGCCTCTTTAACACTTTGATTGGCGAAAAAGAATACCTGAGAGTCACGCTCTCGCTTCGACACAATTTTAATATTCGATTCTCTGACAAGAGGACACTTACTCGATTTCAGGTGACATGACAGCCAAGTGTTAAAAAAGCATAAATAATTTCCATATAGCTGAAAATTAGAATAATGTAAATTCACTTATTTTTATATTTTTTTTAGGTATTTATGTTCCTATATTTATATAACTTACAAACGTTTATTTTTTAATAACAATTATAATTAATATCGTATTATAAACATAACTAGTAGGTTAGTATTTTTTACTGTTTATTTTATTATTGTTGGATTATAAATACTGCGTAATGCCCTGGAATAGCTCCCGTCCGATATTGCTAAAAGCATTAAACTCAGCCGACAATGGGCGAGGAGCGTGAATTACATTACCGGCGTCAACGTGTTAATGTTTTTTATATTGCTATTCGAAGCTCTTCTTTTGCTTGAAAGATCTTCTTCGCGAATTGCTTGAAGGAGCCTAAAATCTCAGGAGTAGATGTCAACTATTCCAGGGACATACGTTGTGTACAATTAAATATTTCCCTACCAAAGGTAGTCAAGCTCTTTTATACATTTGGCAGTCGTAAATGATGTTTTTGACATCCTCCATAGCACTGCACCTGCAGTAACTAACGGTTTTGCATTATGTTGGAAAACATGCAGCCTCGAGTCTATGTCTCCACGAATTAACATTTCAAATTCGAATTTCTCAAGAAGCGCACATTTTAAAAATCTTAAAAAATTCATTAGAGTTGATAAGGTCGTCATTAATAGGTGTAATAATAATTATGATGGGACAGCAATGGGTTCACCCTTAAAATAATTATTGAAAAATGAGAGTTTTGCTTGTGGATGGGAAAAAGCATTAGCAATTAAGCTTCTCAAACCGTAGCCTATTTTATCAAACTAATTTTTTTTTTACACTTATTATAATCTTTGAAACATTGCCTAGTTCTGGATATTGTGATTTGACACATACATTTTCTCACATTTAGTAGTATTTTTGGTACTAGTCTGTTATAGCCCCTCATCGAAGATATACCGAAATCGATAAATCGATACTGAATCATATGTGAAATATTGAACGAAAACTTTGTTTAGGTTATGTTAATACATTAATAGGAAATTAAATACTAAATTTATTCATTAACTAATAACATTTCTATACAACATTTTTATGTTCATCTTGAAAACTACAAATGTCTTTCAATATTTCTTCAAAAAGATCCCCATTTTCTGGTACCTTCTTTCTCCACATAAATTCTGCCAAATATGAGGATAAAAAATCTCGCCTTGTCCCTCTTCTTTTTTTATCGCTCTACTTTACGCTACCCCAAAGTCTCTCTATTTTTTGCGTATTCTGTAGTGTGTCAGGATCAATAAAATTGTATCTATAGCTTACAGTATAATGTTGGAAACCTTCCCGCCATATATCATCATATGATTTCCAACAATCTGAGACAATTATTGACCCCGGTCGTATTCTTTCTTTTATTATGGGGATTAATGTTTCGGCTGAGCGGTCAGGAACCGGTATTATGAAACATTCATTTGTCTCTCGGCAAATCCACTGTTGAGGTCAAATTCTCCCCACATTACTTTTCCTCCGCACAAATAAACTCTCGTCTATCTCTACAAAGAGCCATTCTCCACCTATTTCTGTGGACCTCCACATATAATTGCACCAATCCACAAACGAAGAATGACACATTCCTAATTCTTGTTTGCAAAAATGCCCATCACTAAGGTCTCTCGACCAACAATAAATAAAATGAACTACATCTTCCAAATGTAAGCGGGAGCCTTCTAACCAGTTTCCAGTTCTAACACTACTTCTTTTCGACATTGATTCTTTTGACACCTCCACCTGCTTCTTTCTTGGTTTATTCTTAAAACCATCTCGTGACCGTTCTCACAAATCATTCTCTTAGGGATAATATTATTATCTTGTAAAATCTTTACAGCTGTTTCCTCATTCACAACTAATCGACACATGGTTTTCAGAGTATATTTTTCCATTTTTGGCACAATAATAAACAATAGAAACCTATTAGGAAACGTATCTTGTATCGAAAAACATTTCCTTAGGTATCGATGTATCGATTTCGGTATATCTTTGATGAGGGGCTATAACAGAATTGTACCGTATTTTTTTATCTTTTAAAGAATGCTTGTCTTTTTTCAAAGATTTGTAACGTGGTAGTATTTTGTAACTTTCTACTTAGTATAAGCAAAAAAATCCAATGGTTAAGAAAAAATAGCTAAAAGTAAAAAAAATATATTTGTAGTTATAAATTCCTGTTATTAATCAAAGTTAGTTTTGTAGTGCTCATTGAAGCTTTTCTGAAGCATTCAGCATTTTGATCCATTGATTTAGACGAGTTGACCATTTACTAATCTTATTTATGTGCGTAGTTTATAAAAACATGCAAGTTCTTTATATTATTGTACTCTCCTGCACCCACGTCAGATGCATGTGTCCTGCTATTGTACTTGTTCAGAAATGTTTTAAAGACAATATGAAATTAATAGGGAAGTCACATTTTTTGTTTATTATAAAAATTAATTGGATTGTGACCATTGTTGTTGTAACACCTGCTTTGTAATTGTTGGAAATATAGCTTATACTTTTCCTGCACTCAATTTTTACTGCTTAAATATTTGTTTAATTTTCCCACTTGATAATTACAAGAAATAGTGGCATCCCTTGTGGGGAATTGATTGATAAGTAGTATATTCATGATGAGTGCATTAGAAAATTTAAGAAGGGAGAGGACTCAGATCCGAAGAATTTTCTCAATGGGGTACAATGAATTCACCCGATTGTGTAGTGAAGAAACCCCCAACATCAATGATATTTCAACAACATTTAAGAAATTATCGGACAAAGCAGAGAGACTTTTTAGTCTTGACAATCAAGTAAAAGAACTTTTATTTGTCCATGTAGAAGATGAGAGTATAATTGAAAAAGAATTTGAAGAAATTGAAAGTTACAGGGACAAATGGTTTTCGGCTGTCTCAATTAAAGAAAGGATGGTTACCGAAAAATATAAGCATACCTCAAGCTCCACATTTGAACCTGGAAGTGCATGTAAGAAAAATTACAGACTACCAAAACTTGAATTGAAAAAGTACGATGGAAGTCTACGCGAGTGGATAAGTTTTTGGGCTAGTTTTAAAAAGGTTCACGACAGTGAAGAATTAGATAATGAAGAGAAGTTCCAGTACCTATTTCAGGCCACTGTGGAAAAATCTCCTGCTAGAGAGCTTGTAGAAAGCTTCCCTCCATCTTCTAAAAATTACCCAAAGGTAATTGAACAGCTGAAAAATAGATTTGGGCGTGAAGGATTACTGATTCAGCTGTATGTCAGAGATTTATTGGGTTTGGTACTAAATCAGGCAACAAAAAAAGGAGGTATGACCTTAACTTCTCTGTATGATAAATTAGAATGCCAACTGAGATCGCTGGACACTCTAGGTGTAACAACTGATAAGTGTTCATGTATGCTCATACCTTTAGTTGAGTCAGCTCTTCCAGAATCAACGCTTAGGCTGTGGGAGAGGCATAGAATAACAAATAAAATTGATATTGAAAAGGGTTTGGATGACCTCTTAAAATTTTTACGAGGAGAAGTAGAGAGTGAGGAGAGAATCATGCTCACCAAATCTGTTTTTATGGACAATGAAGAAAAGAAGAACACTGCAAGAGAGACAAGGAAACCCGTGAAGGTAAACATGATACCCACATCATCGGAGTTGTTAAATGTCAATAAGTCGATTAATGAAAATTGTATTTTTTGTGAAAAGGGCCATGATTCTCTTAATTGTTTCAAGGCACAAGATATGGATTTAGATACCATAAGAGTTGTTTTGAGGAACAAAGGCTGTTGCTTTCTTTGTCTCAAGAAAGGTCATATGAAGAAAAAATGTAAGGCTGTGGTTAGATGTTTCATTTGCAAAGGTAAACATGTAACGTTGTTGTGCTCTAAACGAGGTGCACTTAACCCAGGTAGCACACATATATCTGGCCCAAAGACTGAACAAAGTTTGACTAATACATTTAGCAATGAGGTGTATTTAAAAACATTGAAGGTAATACTGAGAAATAATGTAGAGGAATACCCTTGTCGTTTGTTCTTTGATGATGGGTCTCAAAGATCATATATTAGTAAGAGAATGGCTTCTCTTCTGGGATACAAACCAATTGGTTCTCAAACAATTGTGCATGGATTGTTTGGTGGCACGAGATCGAATCCTGAAGATCATAAAATTTACCAGGTAAGAGTTTCAAGCATTACTAATGATTATGCTTGTAATTTTGAAGCCCTTGACAAGGATGTGATTTGTCAAAAATTACCTGTAATTGACAGTTCTGGACCCTGGGTGAAAGAATTAAAAGATCTTAAGATCACTCTAACAGACAGAGATTATGGTGAGATTGATATTTTAGTTGGTGCAGATATTTCGGGGAAGCTGTTGACAGGTAATAGAAAAATCCTAAAATGTGGCCTAGTTGCAGTGGAAACATATCTTGGATGGACCTTGATGGGAAAGACTATAGAAGGAAATAGCTGTATTTCAGAAAATGTTAGTATTACCTCCCTAGACGTTTCTGCTTCGGACCTTTGGCGATTAGATCTCATAGGAATAGAAGACCCTGTTACTGTAAAAACAAGAGAAGAGCAAACACATGATGCAGTACGTCATTTTGAAGAAACGGTGAGAATTAAAGAGGATGGTCGGTACGAGGTAAGACTACCATGGTTGAAAGACCACCCACCTTTACCAAATAATTTTCAGATTGCCAGGAAAAGATTAGACTCTGTTCTCAAGAAGTTAAACAATGCTAAATTAACCGGTGATTATGAAAACATTTTCACAGAGTGGTTATCTTCTGGCATAATAGAGGAGACTTCTATTGACGACCAGGGTAGTCATTTCTTGCCCCACAGACCTGTAATAAAAGAAGAAAGCACAACCCGAATTAGGCCAGTTTTTGATGCCTCTGCTAAAGAAATAGGCCATCCTTCATTGAACCACTGCTTAGAAAAAGGCCCTAACCTCATTGAACTGATACCAAGACTTTTACTCCGATTTCGTATGGAACGCTTAGCAGTTATATCGGATGTTAAAAAGGCATTTCTTCAAATAGGAATTCATCCAGATGATAGACCATTTTTGAAATTTTTATGGAGAGACAAACATAACAATCTGAAAACTTTTCAACATGCTCGTGTGGTTTTTGGTATCACCTGCAGCCCGTTTTTATTAGGAGCTGTTTTTGAACATCTACTGAATAGAACAGAAGAACTAAGTAATAAAGGTATTCT
>CAJVQU020000041.1:0-33085 GCA_911387785.2 Aelia acuminata
TTGATGTTATACCTTATGATGTTATACCTTACTTTATCTTATTAAATGTACTAGCTAGGGTGCCCGGCTTCGTACCCGTAGTTGTTTGCTAGTTTTAATAACAGAATAACTTTAAAATTAAAGCAAATATAGAACAAAATTAGCACCTTCTTGAAACTTCGGTTTTAACTTGGTATCAATATTAATATTCGAGAACTGCAGAGTCCGCCCAAATAAGGAACCCTATATACGTTATAGGGGGTTGAAAATGGTAAATGAACAATTAATTTGAATGCAACTTTGTCGAGTTATGCATCGTGTTTTATGGTTTCTGTAATTCTGAATCGTTTAAGCCCATTCCAAGCAGTCAGCAAATAATAACTTATTAGATTATAGTTGAAAAATCTAATATCTCAGTTAAAGATATTATATTTCGAGTATAACTTAAGCGCCGAATACTGTGATGATCCTACTAGATCCAGAAGAATAGAAACTACCGAAGATTCTTAGAAACTTTTTTTTAATACCTTTCTTCCATTTCAATCTCCCTTAAGATACCCCCCCGTAATTTGACTCTGCAGAACTCGAATCTTATTAGTATTATAAAGTAAAAAGCAAAATTTCATGAAGGCACAATTTTTTCACCATATCTATTTTTGAAGAACCAAGAGGGATGATAAAATCTTATTGAAAAAATCCTGTATTTGGCATTAGTCATTTTTCAACTGGAATGCCCATCATACATAGTAATCAAAACAACTTCTTTTTCATAACTACAATAAGAAAACTTCAAACTTTTTATTTTCGACATATATTCTTTCAATTTATCTCTTTTTTTTTTTATGTGTCTTTTATTCGATCACTGTACTATTAAGAAATGTTCACTCATATTGCATTAAATTTACTTAAGTATATATTATATACTGATTAAACGTAATGTGTTGATCAATTAGGCCTTCTTATGAGAAAATTAATTTTTTATGAATCCAGTTGGTTTCTAATGGATTGCAGAGATATTGAATCATTATTTTATTTTGAAAGAAGGATAAACTAATTATTATCGCTTAATTTTGTAGTAATTTAAAAAGAACAGCTGAAAAAATATATAACCTTTACAAACCTCAACTCGGATGAATGAACAATAAACATTGAGTGAAACGCACCCTAGCGCTTCCTGGTAGCCTGAAGCTCGAACTAAATTTTCATTCATAAACTCGTATCTCAATCTCAGAGAGGCTAATTAAATGGTGCGAGAGGCTTAAAATTCCAGTCCTTTTATCTTTAATTTTACACCCTTAAGAGAAAAACGGAAACCTTCTTCTCCGTTAGGGGTTATATGGCTAAACGACACATAAATTACTTAATCTTACGTGAAGTCGTTTTTGATCCTTATCGGCACGCACATTGTACACTTTGCTTTATAATATATATTGATTATGTGTATTATGTTTCATTCATTGCTGTAGCCATATGCATAAATTTGTCAGTAAGAAAGGGCCCAATGCCCTAAGACAATAAAGAGTCTCTCTCTCTCTCTCTCTCTCTCTCTCTCTCTCTCTCTCTTTCTTTCTCTTGATGTTATACCTTACTTTATCTTATTAAATGTTTTATGTGTATTATGCGTCATTCATTCCTGTAGCCATATGCATATGTCGTATTTGTCAGTAAGAAAGGGCCCAAGGCCCTAAGACAATAAAGAGTCTCTCTCTCTCTCTCTCTTTCTCTCTCTTGATGTTATACCTTACTTTATCTTATTAAATGTTTTATGCAGGAAAGGACAGACGGAAGTGCATCGCGTGCATGGTTTGGGCAAACTAAATCGGTCCAAGAGCTTTCCTGTAGGGCGCCCGGCAATTGGAGTCCCTGTCTCTGTTCAAGGGCGCTCCAACATGGCCTATCTTATCTTTTAATTTATTTAAAATACATTCTCTCTCTCTCTCTCTGATCCACTCTCTCTCTCTCTCTCTCTCTCTCTCTCTCTCTCTCTCTCTCTCTCTCTCTTTCGGCCGAAGGGGGGAGGTGAAATGCGGGAGTTATAAATTCCAGAGGCCAATTTTGCTAGGCACCCTTTTTTTTTTTCTTTTTCCCAAATGCGTATTTGTGGTAGTAATGTTTAGACGATTAAATGGGTAGTTAGATAGATCAGGAGCCGAAGGTTAACTCAGGGGTGGTGTGAGCTAATGGATGAAGCCGTGGTTCTAATCTCGAGGGCAGTGAGGGAGGGCTACCTCCCAACGGCCATAAAATGAACTGTATCCCGAAATTAACCTAATTGCAAAACTTGGAACTGGGATTTGCTCTGATCGATTCGCCGCCATTAAATAGGCAATGAATCTTGTTAACGTCTTGGGCTAATTGGACTCGGATTCTCTCTATAGACTTCCTTACCTCTGGCCACTTGCCCCGAAGCATCCGAACCGATGTAGACCCAGTCCTCCTAGGTCTGTACAGCCTCGTTACACGGTTACAGTATTTTTTCTGGTTCGCATTCTCATCAGCGTAAAAATAACTCAAGCAAATCTGGTAAATATTACCGCATTTCAACTTTAAGTTTGTAGCAGGTACTCATAATATAATAAATTCAGTTTTAGTTAAGAAAGTAAACATGTAATTATATAGGTTGAAATTTAAATTATTAGTTACTTTTATTTTTAAATAATTAATTTAATTATCCGGCGTTAGCTAGGCCAAATGAAAGAAAATAACTATTTGTTATTTTCCCCCCTCCCTCCGGTAATGAAAATATACTATCATAGTGTCTACAGTTTTATGTCTGGTACTATCGAAACTATCGATAAAAAACTATCCGTAGTTTTACATCACTCTAGTATTTAAAGAGAAAATTTTTTTCAAAAAGATTGGAGCGGAAAATGAGTCAGTGCAAATAAATATGTAAAGTTTGAAGATGGGGAGAAAGTTTTGAATGGCTCCTCTTCAATTAGATATAAAGTAAACCATCTCATTAGCTTAGACCCATTCAATCCGAGAACGTTGTTTCCTCTCCCCGCGAGGACACTCAAATGTAACGACTTCAATTTAATTATATTCCAACTCCTCGCGCAAACACTAAACGCCAACGCAAACTAGCCAGAACAATGGAGACAGAGGAGGCGAGTCCTATCTAGCCGACCTAATGGTCTTAATGGGCTCCAGCGAGAGTCTCATTGAAATCCTTTGTCCCCTCCTTCTTATCTCTCTCTGCTCGCTACTTGTTTGGGAGTGACCCTAAAATCGAGGCTAATAGTTTCCTCTCCTCAAAGGATAATTATTATCCTTGAGATAAAAGGCTAATGTAATTGTGGAAATTGTGACTTCGTTTCTTGTTACTATTGTTTGCATTTTTGAAGGCAAGGATTAGGAAGGGTTTGATACTGCGAAAGGTCGTATGTCAATTAACAGCTGATTTTCAGGAGAACAAAGAAATCATTTTATTTGCAATTTATTTTTTTAGTTTTTTAATTTGATTACCTAAAGAAACATTATTTTTTAATTACATTTTTATTTATTACAAGCTGTATATACCGGTTTCACCCGGAGAATTTCATTTTTTAAATCTATAAAATCTATAAAGTGAGACTTTTATCGACTCAAACGGTCGATTTCGTAAAAACCGAGATCAAAACGATTTTTATGACAATATTGAATATACCCAGAGATGGGCTGAAGTTATGCAAATTTAATATGGACAGGTGTTTGCTCCTGGTATCAAAGAACCACTGAGTGAAATTTGGAGAATTTAGGACAAACGGTATGGATTTCTATAAAGAACAAACCGAATTTCATCTTTATTTATATAGATTTCCCACGTAGATTTTCACCTGCGCTGTGGCGCATCAAGAAAATTTGGTCCCTGTTGCTTTTGACTTTGACTTTCTTGAGGCATTATAATTTACTAAATTAAGTGGTCTCTTGGCCACTGTCGTTTCAGTCGACGTCGAGGCTGACCAGGTAACAGGGAGGAGGAAAGAGAATGGATGAGTGGGTTAGGCTGATGTAGCGTTGAAGAGTGGAATGTTTGATATTTGTCTTGTATGAAAGATTGTACTGTCGGTATGTTCATGCCATTGTGCAGTGTATGATTCGAAATAAACGAAGGTGCATTTGTGGTTTTTCTGAGAATTTTGGATTGTAATGTTTATATTTTGTTAATGTAGATGTGTTTCGCGGAACCCCAAAGTTCTGTTCCGTATGTCCAAATAGGTCATTAAATAGTATTGTGAATTAGTCGCTTGTTTCTTAAGGTGAGTGTTGATCTGTAGTCCAGGAGATGTATGAGACTGTATAGATTTTCATAGAGAAAAACTTACGGGACTTGAATTGGTAGAATTAATTTTGATTCCCCATTTTTCGAACCATTTTTCTAGTTCAAATAGATGACTTTGAAGGGCGGAGGATGCGATAGTAGGATTTTGATGAGATGAAAGGATAGCTGTGTCATCAGCGAAGCTAAAGAAACATTAAAATTGTCATTATATTCATTTGTAAAACTTTTCTTGTGTTAAAGTTTAATTTTCCTTATGTGGACACCAGCCGAGTCAGGATTAATGACCAAATCCTGAAATTCGAATATTTTTTAAATCTCCGTGATTCTTCTTTCAGGACCCTAAAGCAACTCGTTTTGATTAAAAATCCAATACAAACGCGAAATCGAAAATTTTTGACATACCTACTTTTGCATCCATCCAAAACCGCTGCTCACCACCTGGTGTCTCCTCCAGCCAGCTCCTTTTCCATTATTTATCCTGTGTTGCTTGCAAATACCTGAGCTATTGACTGCTAGAGGGCTGCCGGCCCATACAATATTCAGCAGGCCTTTTGTATAGATCTCTGATACAAACTACGACCAATACACATAGACGTCACCAGCTCAAAGTTAGTGGGGGATTAATATTCTCCTCGATAAGGTAGATAGAAATTCGAGAGGTTTAAAGATAAAATAATAAAGCATAAAAACAATTGTTGGGACATTTAATCACTCCTCCAACGATGTATTTTAAAGGTATTTATAGTCTCTTAAAACATCAATGTATATCTCAGTTAGAATATAGTCGAACGTGAGTCCCAGACACTGTGTCCGCCTGTGGAATGCCGTTATTTATTTCAAAATTAAAAATCTAATTTAATAATTGAAGCGTGGAAATGCATAAGGGTCTAAGTGCCAAAAAAATAAAACAAAGTTTTTTTTTTTGCCAAATTGTTTTATGTGCCCAGAAATGGGTATTAGTAATGTTTTGTTGTTAGAAAAGAGTTCATTGAAGGTATGAAAGATGGCATTGAGGTAAGCACTGAACATATGGTAGTTCACCCTAGAGGGTATAAGTCATATCATTAGTAAACATTTCATATGGCACTTATAACCTAATGCATTTCCACGCGTCAATTAGTAAACCATATTTTGGAGACAAAAAAAAAAAAAAAAAGAATTGTGAAGGGTTAATGGTTATTTATGAAAAGATCCCTGTTACCCGTAATTTTAACCACCTTAGAGTAATCGTTAAATTAGATTGTAGTGCACCCTGATTCCTAGGTTGTACCAGGATAGCCTAGAGTGTTAGAGCGCGACCCACTTTAGCGTGATGATCGAGCGGTTAGAATAGGTTGGTCACTCCTCTAGAGTGGGCCGGGATGGCCGAATGGACAAAGGCGTTTGCAATAGGTAATCAAAGTTAAGCATAGATAGGGGGGGGGTCACCTGTGGAGTAGTGGTTAGCATAGAAACCTACAATACTAAATTTCGCGGGTTCCCGTCCCGAGGTGGCCATAGGATTTTTTAGGGCCTATTCACACTATAGGTTTCGCGCCCGCTCCACTCTCGCTCCGCTCCCGGTCCGCTCTCCCTCTACCCCATTCACACTAGCGTTCCGCTCCCACTCCACTTCCGGTCCGCTCTCCTAATGTCTTATAAATACCATACCATACCATATTCACACTGTATAATTTTACACCGTTCACTTTTGAAAGGTTTAAGCTATTAAAGCCATTAATAATCGAAGTTGTCTGTATTCGGATTTTAATTAATGATTAACTTTCAGTTATTTAAGTATTCATTTATTCTTCAATTTTACGGCCAAAAAAAAAATCAATTTTTCGTTTGTAGAAATAGCTGGTAAGTGTACTTTTCTTGATGAAGAAGATAATATTATCAAAAAATATAATAAGAAGAATATATTGCAACACAGTGATAATTATTAATAATAATTATAAATTAATATAATTAATGGTGAAGAAATAATTAATAATAATTTTTTCGGAATGTATTCGAATACGCTTGAAAATTTCAAGTTGAAATCGGTAAATGCTGCAATTTACCGATTGTGTTCTCTTCTTTTCCTGATTAATATTTTAATTATTTTTTGCTTTAATATATTTTTTGTTAATGATCTGACATTTTTCATAATATACTGCATTTTTATGCGTTTCAAATTCAACGTTATTTTATAATAGCAATGAGTATGTAGTCAATGAATAAATCGGTAACCGTTTTTTTACGAGTACATTAATTCATAGCAAAATATCTCAAACATAACATGAATTTTTCTCGTCGAAAAACCGCGCGTATTGTTGGTGATTTTTTTGTTTTTGTTTTTTATCATTTCAAGCGTATTCGAATACATTCGGAAAAAAAAATTAAATTATTTCTTCACCATTAATTAAATTAATTTATAATTTTATATATATATATATATATATATATTTTTTTTTTTAAGTTGAACTTTTTTGGCCGTAAAATTGATGAATAAATAAATACTTTAATAACTGAAAGTTAATTATTAATTGAAATCCGATTACAGACGGCTTCGATTATTAATGGCTTCAACGTGAACGGTGTAAAGTTATATAACGTGAATATGAAAAGACTTTAGGAGAGTGGAGCGGGAGTGGAGCGAGAGTGGAGCGGGAGCGGAGCGAGGCCGGACCTGTGCCAATATTGTGATTACCCTCTCTCTATTCCTCTTTAAAATATTTTGCCAGTGAGACCGGACCGGGAGCGGAGCGATAGTGTGAATGGGGTAGAGTGAGAGCGGACCGGGAGTGGAGCGAGGCCGGACCTGTGCCAATATTGTGATTACCCTCTCTCTATTCCTCTTTAAAATATTTTGCCAGTGAGACCGGACCGGGAGCGGAGCGATAGTGTGAATGGGGTAGAGTGAGAGCGGACCGGGAGCGGAGCGAGGCCGGACCTGTGCCAATATTGTGATTACCCTCTCTCTATTCCTCTTTAAAATATTTTGCCAGTGAGACCGGACCGGGAGCGGAGCGATAGTGTGAATGGGGTAGAGTGAGAGCGGACCGGGAGTTGAGCGAGACCGGAGCGGTACCAATAGTGGAATTCTCTGTCTATTTCTATTTAGAATATTTGAGCGGACCGGGAGTGGAGCGGGAGCGGAGCGATAGTTTGAATCCGCCCTTAATGGGAGTGAAAAGCTAAAAAATCCCGAGCCTGTACGATGTCAGATACTCGTTCAAGATCCCTATCCTAATAATACCTGAATAGGCAAAATTTATGACTCCCAATGTAGCATCGTCCGATTAGCCTTAGTGGCATACAGTGACTGTTTTTTTATTTATTTACTTTTTAACTGAGGTTCTCATGCTACACTATTTAATAGCATTAATATAACAATGTTACTGAAGACTTATTTCAATGCAGACAGGCTCTTCAGAGAGGTCTTGCTCTTTCACCTTTTCAGTTCTTGCTAAGCGGGTTCATTGGGCCGGTCTCGGATGCGGGGCTTATGTGGAGTTTAAAGTTAGTTGGGAAAGTCGAGTGTTCATCGCGGGCCGTTTGTTCAGCGTGAGTCTGGAACTTACTCTGTTATAACAATTCTCCTCACATCCTCTTCTGCTCTTTCAGGCCCGAGTGTTTATTAAGCTTCCAACCTTTGTGTACAGCTTTCGTATTGTATTTTTGTTCTTATTATTCGCCATGCATATTTAAAAGGATTAAAAATAAAAAATCTAATATTTATTTACCATCTTTTTTTGTTGGCTCTACCCTGCAGGGTAATTGGCAGCATATGTACCTATTTTGGACTTAGTAGTAATACCTAGTTAGTTTTAGTTATTGTGTTGTTTTTTTTTTACTTTTATCGCATCATCTTCAAGATTTTACCTAAAGATCCAAAATCTAATTTTCTGCTTAGGTTTTCAAAGACTTTACAACTTTGAACTAGGTGCTGAACAGTTATCATTACCTTACATATTTTGCATGTAGGAGGTTCAAGACCTTTTAGCAAGTATGGATGCGTGAACATAGTGCCCTATCCTTAGCCGACAAATGGAGGTAATCCATTACATTAGCTAGGGGTTTTCTTAATGTCTTTAGTTTGGATTATTTTTGATCCCATTTGACCTGCCATATTTTATGGATTTCAATTGTCGTCACGATGTCATCGAAAGGAATTTCGTTTAATATTATCACCTCGTTGGCTTCTGGAATTCTCACTAGACGTGTGAGTGGACCATATGAATATTATATCTATTCCTTTCTCCCTTAACTGGCACCAAATGTTTAGTATTTCTATTATTTAAGAGGATTTGGTGTTGATATTTTCAATGGGGAAAAAAAATCTAATAGGCGATTTGGGTCAGGATAGTTTTCGCTAGAGTTGTACAGTATTTAGTTACAACTATTTTGGTTTTATTGTAGTTAAAATTACTAACTATATTGGTAGTTGGTATTTGACAGCTGGCAACTACATTTTTACTTTCACTTACCTATATATGAAATATATAGTAAGTGGAAGTATTGCGATCGTGAAAAAATTCGACTTCCGGTTTTCAACGGAAATACACGTTTTGGGACCCCCTGAGTCGAAATAACCAAGTCCAGCGAAATGGTCTGTGTGTGTGTGTGTGTGTGTGTGTGTGTGTGTGTGTGTGTGTGTGTGTGTGTGTGTGTGTGTGTGTGTGTGTGTGTGTGAACAGACTAGCTCAAAAACTATAAACCGTGGGAACCTGAAATTGGGTATTTAGTGTAGGTATATGCCCGCGATGTGACAGCAAATTATTTCATCAAAATTGCTCAAAGGGAGGAGGTACTTTATTTAATAACTTTTTACGTTTTATTCGATTTTCTCAAAAACGGCTCTAACGATTTTGATTAAACTGAATATTTGGTGTATTTATATGCCCGAGATATGACTGTAAAAATTTCATCAAAATTGATTAACCGGAGGGGGGACTTTACTTAATAAATTTTGTATCCTTTTCACGCGTTATTTTTATTTACTCAAAAACGGCTTTCACGATTTTGATCAAACTGGGTATTTGATGTATTTATATGCCAAAGATGTGATAGCCAACATTTCATCAAAATTGATCAACCGGAGAGGGGACTTTACTTAATAAATTTTGTATCATTTTCACGTGTTTTTTTTTATTTACTCAAAAACGGCTATAACGATTTTGATCAAACTGGGTATTTCATGTATGTATATGCCAAATATGTGATAGCCAACATTTCATCAAAATTGGTCAAACGGAGGGAACCACAACAACGCATTAATTTCTAATCTAAGTAAGTTGATAAGTGAAAGTTGTGTGTTGCGCGCACGCACCAGATTTTTTTGAAAGTGTAGTTGTAAACTTTTACAAGTTTACAAAACTGACATAAGTAGGAACAGAAAAGTAGTGGAGGTGGCCCCTGACTAGCCGGAGTTAGTAGGTTTTATTAAGAGTTTATGTCTAGCCAAATATAAAATCCATTTTCCTATACTTTTTATAAAGTCTTTTTTTTTTTTGACGTTACGACTAAGCTTAAAATTGTAAAAAATTACCATTAGTATAATGGTACCGATCTTGTACTTAAAAAGAAATGTTTATCGTGCTGAACAATATAAAAAGGAAAGAAATAAGTCCAAAAGAAAAATTCCCCACCGCCCTCTCCCGGTGAATACCATATACTATCGATAGTAAACTATCGGTTAAAACCCTCGATACTATCTTAACTATCGATAGTTGACACTATCGATAGTTTTACATCACTGCTATGTAAGCCATCCTTCCCCATGCTTGACATCGCCATCAAATCTGTTGATTTTTAATATGTTATGTATTGTACATAAGTGTGAATGTGTTTATTTATTTATTTTTTATTTTCTCCTTTTGTATTTCCATATTTGGTTATTCTTTAATTGTTTTGTATCAATGTATTCTTATATCACCAATACTAAATGCCCTAGAGTGTGCCAGATTGTATTATTTCTTTTCAATAAAATAATTTATTATTAAAAAATATATACTATATATTGTTGACAGGCGTAGATATACAAATGGAGTAAAAGTTCATTTAAGATAAAAAGATTTTTTTTTTTTTTTTAAAGATGAACTAAATATAAAATGTCCTAAAACACCTTTAGATTTTATGACGTTCATTAAAAAAGAAGAGTCCCGAAATTTGACTACATTGACGAAGACTAATAGCCTAGATAACTATCATGGGTTATGCACACATACAAGGCATACATAAAAAAAAAGGTACTGTGTAAGGAAATACTGTTTCTTGGTAAGGAGGTGATTTGACAGTGATAACGCTTAAACGCCAGGTTCCCCTAATTTTAGTTGAAAAATAGCGCCCATTTTAGATGCAGGGTTTGTCCCAGGATGGTCTCACTGCCCACGAGACGAACTGTGACAGAATATTAAATATATCTTGCCAAGCCAGATTCGAACACGGAAAATTGCTGCCTTACCCCACTCCCTACTAGTCAAACATAATTTTTTTTTTCTCAACAAACTTTGTTTGATCAAGGAAAGCGAATTTGTTGGCTTCAAAGAAGTAGTACCTAAGGCATCTTGAGCATGATGCAAGGGAAGTGCTCAGCAGCACCTCTTTTCCTTAGGGGAGCAGGTCTCTCATCCAGCTTCTTTTTAGACGCATTGTAACAGGCATGTCCTTGATTAGTCTGTTCTTATGTCTGTGTAAATTTACATTTATTTTATTATTTAATAATAATAAAGTGTCCTATATGTTGTTCGATATACATACAATTTAAAAAAAAAAAACTCACTTTGTCCAGACGCTCAAGGACAGCATTCTATTCCCTAGAGCTTGATATTTGGTGATCTTTTTCTACTCTTCCGTTTTTCACCCAAATTTTCCATTTTGAAAAAAAAAAAAAAAATCTGGTGCGTGCTCGCAACACACAACTTTCACTTACCAACTTACTTAGATTAGAAATTAATGCGTTTTGTTAATTAATGAACGGCTTTAATTATGAACAATGGTCTGTAATTAAAGGAGTACTCCGCATGCGAGGGCTCAACGAGTTTTATGAGTTGACAGAATATTTTAATTTTTTATTTTCTTTATGTTTCCTTTATTTTTATCATATCTCATATTAAGCCATTTCTTATTTTTAGGCGCAACGAGAGACAGTTAATTTCTCCATATAAACAAAAACAAAGGTACTTTATATGAAACAAACAAACAAAAAAGGCCCCAACCCCCCAAAAAAAGCTCCCTCAGAACATTTTAATAATGATAAAGCTTACCTTATATTAAAGACCACCTAATTTTCGTTAAACATGACGAATTTGATAAAAATCGTTAAAGCCGTTTTTGAGATCATCGAAAAAAAGGTAAATTCGGAAAAAAATTGATCAAATACTTAGTTTAATCAAAATCGTTAGAGCCGTTTTTGAGATAATCGAAAAAAAACTTAAAAAGTTATTAAATAAAGTACCCCCTCCCTTTGAGCAATTTTGATGAAATTTTTGCTGTCACATCGGGGGCCTATACATACTCTAAATACCAAATTTCAGGTTCGCACGGTTTATAGTTTTTGAGCTAGTCTGTTCACACACACACAGACCATTTCTCGGGACTTGGTTAATTGGACTCAAGGGAACCCAAAACGTGTATTTCCGTTGAAAATCGGAAGTCGAAATTTTTCACGATCGCAATACTTCCACTTTCTATATATTTCATATATAGGTAAGTGAAAGTAAAAACTCACATTGTCCAGAAGCTCAAGGACAGCAATCTATTCCCTCAAGCTTGATATTTGGTGCTTTCTCTTTTTCTACTCTTCCGTTTTTCACCCAAATTTTCTATTTTGAAAAAAATAAAAATAAAAATAGACAATATGCATGTTAAAATATGTAATGTCATTTGTGTAATATTTTTTTTTTTTTTTTTGTCGCTCAGTGATCAAAATAAGTAGCATAAAGTAAGTAGCTATCATTGGGTTTAACCTCCGGAGCAGAGGGAAGCTGGGATGGGAAGTAGACAAGAGTTGGGCTATTTCCTCAGTTAAAGAGGCTTTACGAGAGCCCTATATCAACACAAAAGTCCCTTTGTCTAATCCCCACTTCCTCCCTTCTGGATCAGCCCAGCTTGCCATGCTTTCCCTCTAATGTAACTTTTACTTTTATTTTATGAATTATATTCCTACTTTTTAGATTATTATATTATAGCCTTGCTATTGTTCTACAGTTGAATATTAAATGTTAAATGTTATGCCTGTTATAATGCTTAATGTTGTAAACGCAACCACTAACCCTGAAAAGTGATGTTCGAGATAGGCGGGCGCAATCGACTATAGGGTGCGCTAGTAGTTTTACAAAATGTCGGAACGAACGGGGATAGACATAGTTCATGTGATAGAGATAATTGGTAATTTTAAAAGACCATTAATTGAAGGGCAGGCTATCCTTGATGCAAACCACATTATTATATGTGAAATGTTATCTAGAAGTGAAAATACAGTTATTTTACAAGCCTTGTGCCTTCAAACAAGCGATCTTAAAGGACTGCCCCATCAAATAAAAGTGGAAATCAAATTTATTAATAATAATAAGCAATTTTCTTGTCATTGTACGTGTAAAGCTGGTAGTTCTGGTAAATGCAAACACATCATTGTAACTTTACTCTCCGTTTTTCGGTTAGTAATAACATTAATTACCTATTCACACAATCATTGTTATGACAGCTTTTCTTTGTCATAGTATTTATTTATATGTCAAAACTTTCAGGCATCGCATTGAAAACTTGGAACAATTAAGCACAACGGATGTAATACAAAAATGGGGAAAATTAAAAAAGAAAAACAAATCTATAACACTATGGTCCCAATGTTATTTGCATAAAACTAGCATTTTGGAATAATAAAATGTCAAATACTAATATTTACCTGAATAAATATAGTCACTTTCTTTAAAATGAAGACTACATATCGTCATATGTTTCGAAACAGGCTTATCTATTCTTAATTTTACAATCCACCCTTTAAGAAGCTTTTTATTTTTTGGAAATAAATGGAATTACACGTCTTTTGATTTTCTAATTGAAAACTGAGGGACCGAGCAATACTTATTAGACATTTTTCAAATAATTTTTTGCTCAATCGGGTTTTAATTATAAAAAAATAAAATAAAAACGCCAAAAAACCCTATGAATCCCAGGTAATGGCCCGGCTTCTATCCCCGTTTCTCTAGTTCCTGAAAGAAGCAGCACTGTCGCTTGCGCTCGCCTATATTAGAAAGAATGTCACTATTTTCTCTTGTCTGGCCTCTGCTTCGGTAAAGCTATTGCTATGTTACTTCTGAGCGTGGTTCTTTTTCGTGTGATCGTAATAAAAGGGGACACACATAGCGTTCTTTTCACTTTAAAAGGGTTTCATCACTTTATTTTTTATTTTATTTTTATTAGATGGTTAGATAGATATATTTATTTGTCTTTGGGGGAAGTCCCCGTACAAATAGAGCCTGGCTGGGCTATATAAAGATACATATTAATTAATATAGATTTACATAGTCTGAAATACATCTGATAAATTTAGTTTACACACAAAATTTGTATATACAAGATTTCACTATTCACTAATTTCTACTAAACTTTCACTATTATGAATAAAATTTAAAATAAAGTTCAAACGAGGTTATTAACAAATAAAGTATAAATACGGATTTTAAACAAAAGAAATTATATATACACACTTAATAGTAATAAAATTAAAAATTATAATCACTTTAGCGAAGTATATATACATCTAATGGTGGTAGCAATATCACTTGTTTTGTATATAGAATGGATGGCAGATGGATATTATTGTTTATACTCAGTAATCGGTTCAATGCATCATGTTTATTGTCATATTGTCTAATAACTTATTAACTACAATTGTTTATGATTGATTATAAAATAATACTATTTTATTCGTTGATGATGAATGATCTTAATCTGAGGCAATTAATTAGGTAATAATACATCTGTTTTATTTTGACGGGTCTTGAACATTGAGTATTGTCGGAAATTCATTTTCGGATATATTATTGATGTCGGGTATATAGTGGTTCCTAGTTGAAGAATAAATAGGGCATACTTCTATCAAATAGTAAAGAGTTGCGTAAGAATTCATATTATATATTTTCCATATTTCTTTGGGTTTAATGTTATATATATGGTTTTTGTGAGTAAATTTAATGTGATATTTTCCCGATAGACTTGCCTGTGTTAGTATTTTCATAATGTTAAACGGGTTGCTTTCGTTAATTACATTACTTTGACCAGTGAGATTAGGTTGAAATATAACATTGTAAAATTGGCTGTACTGGCTTTTTCTTAAGGATTCGAGGTCATTTTGAATCAGATATTGTTTATATAGGGCAAGAATGTTTGGAATTTCTGTATTTTTTTATTAAACTAGAAATAATACGATCTGCCCCGCTTAAATATCTTAAGTATTATATAGTGATCTATAAGGAATCTCCGAATCTATTCTTACCGCTTACATGCAGTAGGCAAGGCCGTAGACTCAAGGAGATCACAGTGCTTCTCGTCCTGACGCGTCAGCCAATGGAGACAGGGTCGGAGCAATAGAGCTACATTCGCTCAGGGCTTTATTAGGGCGGTTCATTGCTACGACTCTAATAGATTATTTACAAAAGGTCTCGAGACCACTGCCTTTTCAACTTTCGAGAAGGATTCTGTCCGTGCATCATCTTTGAAGCGCTTTTAGCCAATGATAACCGTGGGCATTATCCTAACCATGTCAACATTTCATCTTCGACGATCCCACCTGCCAGGTTAAACAATTTTTATTGAACGAAAATAATTATTTAGTAAACAAGTTTGTAGGAAGAGATTATTTAATTATAGATACAGAATGATAGGCCTCAAAGTCTCGTATTATTTCAATTATTCACTTAATCATGCAGACTACATGCCAAATTTTCGACTATTCAGGCATCTTCAGGGCTGCAAGGGTTTCACAGGCAAGCTAGAAACAGACTGTGAAACCCTTACAGCCCTGAAGATGCCTGAATAGGCGAAAATTTGGCATGTAATCTGCATGATTAAGTGAATTATTGAAATAATACGAGACTTTGAGACCTATCATTCTATATCGAAAATAATAATTTACAATGCCACAAAAATTATTGGAACACAATTAATTAAAGAGGTTACAGGTATTATCACTTTGTAACACAGAGATAACCATATCACTTGAGCTTCAGAACAAAGTCTAACTCTCCAGTCCATCGCTCCTCATACTTAGTCGTAAAGAGAACATCCTCGAAGGTTCTAAGCCAGCGTATATGGTACTCGAACATCGTACTCACAAACATGTAGTATGACAGTTTATTCCAACTGTTAGTTCCTTCCTAAAACAAATACAGAACTATTCCAAACCATACGTTTTGTAATTCTTTTCAAGTTAAAATACTCTATTCTAATTAAATAATTTTTTTCTTACAAGTTAACGAAGGATGAAATTAAATTCCAAGTTGGATATAAAGGAAATTAAATATTTCAAGATTAGGTTAAATACAAGAAATATCCAGCTTTTCCATTAGGAAGCTTCTCCATTTTCTTTTTATAACTTAAAAAAAAAAAAGTAGAGTGGAATGTTGTTAGGCCGAACTCGGAAAACGTTTCGAGAGGTTTTAAACAAGGCTTGTAATTCGCGTGCGGGAATGTAACAAAGACATTTATTAAGAGAGAGAGAGAGAGAGAGAGAAAGAGAGAGATGGTGCTTTAATGACTACTTCGCCTGAGTGAGCTATTTCAACCGTTAAATTTCAAATTGAATTATTAGTTTGTTATTTAACCTTGTTAGAATTTATTTTTAAAAGACTTCTAATTAATTTTTTGTTTAGATTTCGCAAATTAAACTTGTAGAGCTTGGATGTACGTTAAAAAATCAATAATTGTTGGCAAATTGTTACCTCTCGATTTGCATATAGCTTTACGTTCTTTATTTATTTAAACAGGATATTAGAGGATATATAACAGTAAAAACGTAATACAAACTGCTTGCTATACTCGTATACACACACACACACACATACATATATATATATATATATATATATATATATATATATATATATGTATATATAAATCAAGATGGAATTCTTTTTGTTTGTTTATTTGTTCTTTATAGAAATCCATACCGTTTGTCCTGAATTCTCCAAATTTCGCTCAGTGGTTCTTTGATACCTGGTGCGAACACCTATCCATATTAAAATTGCTTATAAAATTTGTCATGATCTCGCTTTACAAAGGTTTTTTTTACGAAATCGACCGTTTGAGTCGAAAAAACAGCCTAAAAAATCATTTTAAAGATTTTTAAGAGGCCAAAAAGGCCTCCCATGGCTGGCGTCGAGTTCTGGGATTTTTAAACCATATGTTTTTTTTTTAACATTACAATACGTTTATTTACATGTATGGTGAATTTATTTTTTAAAAATGCCTCCTAAGAAGCGGGCTTCAATGGGAGTAGTGAGCTCAAAAGCTAAAAAACAACGTCTAATACGAGCAGCTGAAACTCTTGACGAACATCAAAATAGGATTGAATAACAGAGGCTTAGACAGGCAGAATCGCGGGAAACTGAGCATATCAAAATTGCATAACTTCAACTAATCTCTGGGTGTATTCTTTATTGTTATAAAAATCGTTATGACCTCGCTTTACATTGGTTTTTAAAAAATAGACAGTATATATATATATATATACAGCAATAAATAAAAGTTACGGCGAATTAAAATGCTTAGTCTAACAAAAACAAAGTATGTTTGGGGGTTTGAATTCCCAATTAGCGACAATAAAGCCGGGCTAAGTGCCACGAAGTTTGTTATTAAAGTCTTTTCAATATTTAACAACAAGTTGTCGTGTTTTCTGAGAGCAACGGAACTTCTCATTGGCGATTGAACTTTATATTTTGAGGTGAAGTTGTTAAGTTGATTTGTATAAATTTTTTTTTTTTTTTTTAAGAATTCTTAATTTCGAGTGGGGGAAAAAATTAGGTTCTGATTTACGGTTAACTTCGCTTAAATGTAAGTATGTCCACGCTAAAATGTATTTTTTAAGCCCATTTTACTGTTAAAACAAAAAAAAAAAAAAAATGACATAGACTCAGTAAAATGTAAGTTAATATTTTTGCGAAATAAGCATAGTTTAAATAAAGACATTGAAAAAGTTATTTCTTTTTATATTTTTTATCTTCATAGCTGCATTCGCACATGACGAAAATCAGCGAATATGATGGACTGAACGAATTAATAAGACAGGCATTTTGGGTACGAAGAAAGGAAAGTGCTTATCAGACCCTATTTCCAAGCTTCAAACTGATCCAGGAGAGGTCTCTCATTCTGCTTCTTTTTCGTAATTTTTTTTTCTAGGGGGGGGGGGAGAGTTTTGACTATGAAAGTCTCTGGGGCCTCAGATACCCAACAACAATTACTATATACAAAGCAGTGGTCTTGGGTATACTGAGGTACGCGTCCCCAGCATGGTACAGAAGTTTCTTGCAGAGACAGCGGTGCAAATTGGCGTCTGTTCAGCGAATGGCTCTGCTTCGGGTCACCAGATCTTACAGAACAGTGTCTCACTAGGCGGTGCAGGTCTTGGCAGGAGGAATTCCTCTCGACCTCCTGCTAAGAGAAGACTGTTACAGATGTGTTGTTAAAAGGCAAGGCTTGGCGGATCTACCGGAAAACGTGTAATGATCCAAGCAAATGGAAGAGGATCCTCCGGGAGGATACACTAGAGGAATGGAACCGACGGTGGACAACCTCTCAAAAGGGGGCTGGCTACCCTGAGAAAATACTTCCCCACAGTCGGATCGCGATTAGAAGCAACTTGGATCCTCCCGGACTATTGGATCTTACAGATTCTCACGGGGCATGGGGGTTTCCGAGCGAAGTTCGCAGACCACGGTATAAATATCGATCCCCTATGCCCAAGTTGCGGAGTGCCGGAGGCCGCCGAGCATATCGTAATTTCTTGCACCGCCTATGAGGCACTGATGGAGACAGGACTCTACGCTATGGCGGAGAGCAATCTCCCTCAGATCGTCCCGGAGGACAGGTATCCTCATTTTAAGTCCTTTATTTACGGGTGGAAGGAAGTCCTTTGACCAGCCCACTTCACTCTGGGAAGAAGAGGAGTTGCACCTGTGAGACCACCGAAACGAGGCACAATTAAAGAGACACTAAAGAAACTAAGATATCGAGCGCCAAATGGACTATTGTTTCTATTGCAGCGGTGGGTTGTTAGGTATGCCTACCACCCCACAACTGCAAACACCCGTATTGCCTTAAAGGCAGGGGAGGGTTGTTATAAATAAATAAATAAAAACTATGAAAGTCTTAATTAAATTTTCAAATAATATTTAATAATTTAAAAAATTAAAATATTAGCTTATATAATGCTAATAGATTAATATATATTTTTTTTGTCTTCAACCTTTGATTCACGCCTGTCAGCAATCTGCGACAATTAACATTTAAGGCATTTTGGGCTTGAGGAAAGGAATGCGCCCAGCAGCACCTCATCCCGGGCTTGACTCTAATTGAGGAGAGGAGGTCTCTCATCCAGCTTCTTTTAAGCCGCCTTCTAACTGGCTTGACAACCATGGCCATGTCGATAACTAGCCTGTCATTATGTCCGTGCAATTAAACAAAAAAGCATGAATAATGAGGTCGTATGTGTAAAATTATACTAATTTTATAATTATACTAAATTAAATAGTTTAAGGTAGTTAATATAGAGTATTAGTAAGTTTGAAGAAATTGATTAGTATTTTGGATTTTTTTTTTCAATTTCTATGATACTATTTATCCAGGTTTATGGGATTTAATTAAGACTTCGTGCTGCCCGATGAAGTTTTGATCTCCTCTAATATCAAGTGCCATCCATTCCATTGTCATATGGTTTGTATCTTATGTCTGCAAAAGGAGAGCAGGTGTCTAAGTAGTTGAATCCCCCCCCCCCCCCTTCAGTCCCGATCTTTGCATATTGGAAACGTTTTGTCTTTCTTTATTACAATATTTGTATAAATGCATTATGTAGGTAGTCGTGACCGGTGATTATGCGGGAACAGTCCACGGCGTCCCTTCTTATTTATGTATGCATGTATATGAAAGTTTCGGGTTTTTCAGCCTACTGTGTCATTTTAGCGTTATATAACGATATTTAGCAATAACCGATTTAATGTACTAATAAGTTTTTTAAAGAATTGATAGTTTTACAGATAATACTTCGTTGGGGTAATTGCATTTCCAATATTCCTTACTAATTTTTTGTTACTTTCACTTACCTATTTATGAAATATATAGTGGAAGTATTGCGATCGTGAAAAATTTCGACTTCCGGTTTTCAACGTTTTGGGGTCCCCTGAGTCCAAATAACCAAGTCCAGCGAAATGGTGTGTGTGTGTGTGTGTGTGTGTGTGTGTGTGTGTGTGTGTGTGTGTGTGTGTGTGTGTGTGTGTGTGTGTGTGTGTGTGTGTGTGTGTGTGTGTGTGTGTGTGTGTGTGTGTGTGTGTGTGTGTGTGTGTGTGTGTGTGTGTGTGTGTGTGTGTGTGTGTGTGTGTGTGTGTGTGTGAGTGTGTATGTGTGTGTTTGTGTGTGTGTGTGTGAACAGACTAACTCAAAAACTATAAGCCGTGCGAATCTGAAATTGGATATTTAGTGTAAGTATATGACCGCGATGTGACAGCAAAAATTTCATCAAAATTGGTCAAACGGAGGGGGTACTTTATTTAATAACTTTTTACGTTTTTCTCGAAAACGGCTCTAACGATTTTGATTAAACTGAGTATTTGATGCATTAATATGCCCGAGATTCGACTGAAATTTTTTTATCAAATTTGATCAACCGGAGGGGGACTTTAGTTAATAAATTTTGTATCATTTTCACGTGTTTTTTTTATTTACTCAAAAAAAGGCTTTAACGATTTTGATCAAACTGGGTATTTGATGTATGTTTATGCCAAAGATGTTATAGCCAACATTTCATCAAAATTGGTCAAACGAAGCGGGCACTTTATTTCATAATTTTTTTCCAATTTTTACCTTTTTTTCGATGATCTCATAAACGGCTTTAACGATTTTTATCAAATTCGTCATGTTTAATGAAAATTAGGTTTCCTTTAATATCAGGTAAGCTTTATCATTATTAAAATGTTCTGAGGGGGCTTTTTTTGGGGGGGTGTTGGGGCCTTTTTTGTTTGTTTGTTTCCTATAAAGTACCTTTGTTTTTGTTTATATGGAGAAATTAACTGTCTCTCGTTACGCCTAAAAATAAGAAATGGCTAAATATGGTGTATGAAAAAGATAAAGAAAATATAAAGAGGAGAAAAAAATAAAAATACTCATAAAACTCGTTGAGCCCATGCATGCGGAGTACGCCTTTAAGGAAATACCATTGTTCATAATTAAAGCCGTTCTGTTCATTTGAGAAGTGGCATTTAACAAAACGCATTAATTTCTAATCTAAATAAGTTGCTAAGTGAAAGTAGTGTGTTGCGCGCACGCACCAGATTTTTTTATTTATTTATTTTGTCATGTTTTCAATTTGCTATCTGCAAAATATTTTCAATGTTAAAATGTGTGCTCTACACGTACCTAGGTGTGATCCATTGGCGATAATTATCGCAATAAGTCTCTAGGACACCGCCTCAACAATCGTAGGGGTGCATTATTGAAAATAAACGTAACTGATATATCAAGGGGTCAAAAGTAAAGAAATGACGGTTAGAGCCTATTTATGGATATCGAGTTTGATCCCTATCGACTCAATAAGGATCGAACCCGAACGAAAGCTCGCTGATCTCCTGAGCCTACTCCACGTAATCCTTCGGCTGAAGGAAGGGGCTTGAGGAGGGATTTTGTAGCATCACAACTTTTCCACAAAATGATCAGGATTACCAGCAAATTTCTTGTTTGTTTTTTTTTCTGAAATTTTATGCCCTGGGGATGTATGAGATTAATCCTTAGAGTGTAATGTGCGCAGCTCATGTTTTGAACTTATTACTTTTATAATTCTTGGATTGTAGATTTATATTCAGGATATTATTAATAACTAGCTAGGGTTCCCGGCTTCGCTCCGGTAGTAGTGTGAAAACTTTAAAATTAAAGGAAATATAGAACAAAATAGCACTTCCTTGAAAATTTTAACATTATATCAATATTAAGATTCGAGATCTGCAGTGTCCGCCCAAATAAGGAACCCTATATACTTTATAGGGTGTTGAAAATGGTGAATGAACAATTAATTTTGCTGCAACTTTGTCGAGTCATGCATCGTTTTTGATGGTTTCTGTGATTATGAATCCTATAAGCCCATTCCAAGCAGTCAGCAGATAATAAGTTATTAGATTATTAGTTAAAAAAACTATATTTGGAGTAAAACTTAAGCGCCACCTACTGAGATGGTCCCATTAGATCCAGAAGTTTAGAAAATACCGAAGATTCATAGAAATATTTTTTGTACCTTTCTTCCAGTTCAACCTCCCTTAATATATTCCCCCCCCCCCCCACCCTCATTTGGCCGAACTCTGCGCTTCTCCGATCTTACTGGTGTTACTAAGTGAAAACCAAAATATCATGAGGGCATAATTTTTTCATCATATTTCTTTTTTATCCTGAACTATGAGCGGTGATTAACTCTTATTGAAAAAAATGTATTATTGGAGTCAATTCATCATTTTGTCAACTGGAATGCTCATCATACATAGTAATAAAACCATTTTTCGATGTTATTTATTTATGGTCTTTGGTTTAATAACTACATACAATAAGAACACTTCAAACTTGTTATTTTGATTGAATGAATGAACAATAAACATTGAGTGCAGCTCGAACTAAATTTTTCATCCATAAACTCGTATGTCATTCTCAGGTAGGCTAATTACATGTTGCGAGAGGCTTAAAATTTCAGTCCTTTTCACTTCAATTTTACACTATTAAGAGAAAAACAGAAACCTTCATATCCGTTAGGGGACATACAGTTACACGCTGACATAAATCTCTTAATCGTGTGTGGAGTCGTTTCTGAGCCTTTTCGGCACGCACATTGTACACTTTGCTTTATAATATATATTGATTATAAAATTAAGGCTAATTCTAAAAGTTTTTTTTTCTTTATCAGTTGTTTGTTTGTTTTAACGTCACTTTATACCACTAAGGCTAATCGGACGATGGTACACTTGGAGTCCTAAATTTTGCTTATCCAGGTATAATTAGGATAGGGATCTTTAACGAGTACCTGATCTCGCACAGGCTCGGGACCTTCATTTTACTTCCTATCCGAGGGACGGCATAGACAAGGATTTTTTATTCGGGACGCGAACCCACCACATTTAGTATTGTGGGTTTCTATGCCAACAAATACACCACAGGTGACCCCCCGTTCTTTGTCAGTTCTTTAAGTTTAACGGATAGGAATAAAATTCGCAAAATAAAGCAAAATTTTGGTATAATGTAAAAGATGAAAAAATAAAATGGAATTATATAAAAGGTTGAAAGTTAACATCACAACAACTTGTACAATTTGTACTCAAATTTTCCAATTTTTTTTTGATAGCCCAAGCAATCGGTGTTTTGCACTTCACGCATTCAAGCGTTGCTTTGGCTCAGTAGCTATAATGTGTTGAATTAATTCTTTTTAATACAGTCATATCAATATTCACTGATAAAGATAGAATCGTGTCAGCTAATCTAAAAAATTACCTGGACCTTAATTCATTAATGTTGGAACATAACAAAAAAAAAAAAAAAAAAGGAATAGCGCAGTAGAACTAAATACCTTTATATTATTGGTATTTATATATACATATATACATTTATTGAAATTATAACTGATAATATAAATATGCAGGCCTGTATTAGGAAGTGGGATGGCCAGGGCACAAGGCGGCAAACAATGTCTGGTTACATCAAGATTCTAAACTCGTTTTCTCATAGGGTCTGAAGCAAGGGTGTTACGCGGGCTTGTGGTACAAAGTTTGGCCCTATGCTATTAGTTAGCATATTTATATTAGCTGACATATTCAATTATTTATTTGGGCACCTAATTACAATAATTATTACAATTAAATATAATAATAATAATAATAATAGCCTTTATTTATATACATATATACATTTATAGTAACAGTATTTACATTTGCATGTAATTTTCTTTTATCGCACATGTATATAGACCTTCCTTTTCAGGAGTTGTTGAAGTCTTTAACGGGGACTATCCGTACTTTGTGTTCGCTGAGAGTTCGCTCATTTTCATTTTCCAGTATTCCCTGTCCTTGGCTTTCCGTGACCTCAGGGTTCCTTCCACCTTCCTTATCTCGTCTACCCATCTTCTTCTTTGCCTCCCTCGGTTCCTTTTCATATCTAAGGGGATCCACTCTGTGAGTTTCTTGGCCCAGTTTTCGTCATTCTTCCTCATTAGATGCCCAGCCCATTGCCATTTTATCTTCTTGATATGCCTGATTACGTCTGTAACCCCGGTTTCTTTCCTTATTGATATGCTACTGAGCTTTTGGCTTCTTTTTATGCCTCGCATGCTCCTCTCCATTGCTCTTTGGCATGTTTGAATTTTTTTCTCATGGCATTTGTTGAGGGACCATGTTTGGCATCCATAAGTCATAGCAGGTAATATACAGCTATTGAAAGCTAATGTTTTTAGGGGCTGGCTGATATTGTTATTCTTCATTATCATTCTTAAGCTCCAATATTTCCGCCAAGCCACAGCTGTCCTTAGTAGGGAGTAAATGGCGGTTCTGGGCCACTTTGGGAGGCAACTCCCCTGGCGTGGTGGGGTTCCGACGGACCCCAGGTTAAAACAGCAGAACGTTGCATGGTATGACCTTGAGCTTGTAACCCCAGGGGGGGGGGTATTTGGGGTGTCCTTGAATTGAAGGCTATATTCCGGAGCGCTACTATCTAGTACGAACGTTGTGGTAAATCAGAACAGACAATTAGAGAAGAAATTATTTTTTACATGTAATAAAGCCATTTATTTATTTTTGTAATTTTCTTTTAAAAGAATAATTTTATTTTATTTTCATTTTGTTAAAGATATTTCTTTAGTCTTACAGTTCCAGCATCCCAACAGTTTGTTACTATTTTAATACAATAGATGTAAGGTTATGTTATTCTTACAAAACAGTAGGTTACGTTGAGGTAAGGTTATGTTCCTCTTTTAAAACATTAGATTACAATGAGGTGAACAGTACATGTTATCAACAGGAGGACTTTTCTCTCGGCCCAATTTGGGCAATCATTGGTTATTATTGACACAGAACCAATTCATCCCAAAACTGGTAATTACACTTAAAATTAAACTCTTTTAATAACCGTACTCTATAAACATATTAGTTTTTGTAAAAATCATCGATGTTGTTCTTAACATCAATGTTAAAACATATTTGTTTTTGCCCAAAACATCTAGGTTAAAAAAATTTTGGATTTTGTCAAAAAAATATCTTTTTTATTGTTAAAACACCGATGTTAAGAGATTATATATATATTGTTGTTTTTCGTCAAAATCATCGATAGTAAAACATATATGTTTTTGTCAAAAACATCGCTGTTGTTCATAAAAAATTCTGTGTTTAAATCAAAAGTACGATGTTAACATTCTGTGTTTAAATAAAAACATCGATGTTAAAATACTGTGTTTAAAACAAAACATCGATGTTAAAAAAAATCTTTTTTATTGTTAAAACACCGACGTTAAGAGCATATATGTTGTTGTTTTTCGTAAAAAAAAAAAACATCGATATTGAAACATACCTGTTTTTTTTTTTTTGTCAAAAACGTCGATATTGTTCTTAACATCAATGTTAAAACATATTTGTTTTTTGTCCAAACTACTATGCTTAACATATTTCTTATTGTTCTAAAGATTTATGTTATAAACACTTTTGTCTTTGGTAAAACATCGATGGTAAGAGCATAGTTGTTATTTGTTTAAAACATCTATGTTAAAATATATATTTTTTTTTTTCCAAAATATCAAAGTTAAAAACAACTTGGTTTTTGGCAAAAACATTGATGTTAAAGAAATCATTGTCATTAGTAAAACATCGATGTAAAGAGCGTTGTTTTTTATTTAAAACATCAATGTTAAATCATATTTGTTTTTTGTCCAAATCATCTATGTTACAACATATTTCTTATCGTCCTAAAGATTTATGTTATAAACACCTTTGTCATTGGTAAAACATTGATGGTAAGAGAATTGGTAAAACATTGATGGTAAGAGCATTGTTGTTATTTGTTAAAAAGATCAATGTTAAAACATATTTGTTTTTTTTTTTTTTTTCCAAAATACCAAAGTTAAAAACAACTTGGTTTTTTCCAAAAGCATTGATGTTAAAAAATCATTGTCATTAGTAAAACATCAATGTAACGAGCATTGTTGTTTTTTATTTAAAACATCAATGTTAAACAAATTTGTTTTTGTCAAAAACATTAATGTTGTTCTTAACATCAATGTTAAAACATATTTGTTTTTGCCCAAATCATTGCGGTTAAAAAGATTTTGGTTTTTGTCGAGAAAATATATCTTAAAAAAAAATGTTTGTAAAAGTAAAGTAAAAACTACGATGTTAACATTCTGTGTTTAAATCAAAACATGGATGTTAAAATACTGTGTTTAAATCAAGACATCGATGTTAAAAAAATGTTTTTTATTGTTAAATCACCGCTGTTAAAAGCATATATATTGTTGTTTTTCGTCAAATACATCGATAGTAAAACATATTTGATTTTGTAAAAATCATCGATGTTGTTCTTAACATCAATGTTAAAACATATTTGTTTTTGCCCAAAACATCCAGGTTAAAAAAAATTTGGTTTTTGTCAAAAAAATATCTTTTTTATTATTAAAACACCGATATTAAGAGCATATATATTGTTGTTTTTCGTCAAAAACATTGATAGTAAAACATATATGTTATTGTCAAAAACATCGATGTTGTTCATAAAAAATTCTGTGTTTAAATCAAAACTACGATGTTAACATTCTGTGTTTAAATCAAAACATCGATGTTAATATAGTGTGTATAAATCAAAACATTGATGTTATTAAAATCTTTGTTATTGGTAAAACACCGATGTTAAGAGCTTATATGTTGTTGTTTTTCGTAAAAACAACAACACATTGGTTTTTGTCAAAAACATTGATGTTGTTCTTAACATCAACGTTTAAACATATTTGTTTTTTTTGTTTTTTTTTTGTACAAAACATCTATGTTACAACATATTTCTTATTGTCCTAAAGATTTATGTTATGAACACCTTTGTCATTAGTAAAACATCGATGGTAAGAGCATTGTTGTTATTTGTTGATAACATCAACGTTAAAACATATCTTTTTTCTCCAAAATTTCAAAGTAAAAACAACTTGGTTTTTGCAAAAATATTGATGTTAATGAAATCATTGTCATTAGTAAAATATTGATGTAAAGAGCATTGTTGTTTTATATTTAAAACATCAATGTAAAAAAAAAAAATTGTTTTTGTCAAAAACTTTGATGTTGTTCTTAACATCAATGCTAAAACTTTTTTTGTTTTTGCTCAAATCATTGCGGTTAAAAAGATTTTGTTTATTGTCAAAAAAATATTTTTATTGTTAAAACACCGATGTTAAGAGCATATATATTGTTGTTTTTTGTCAAAAACATCGATTTTGTTCTTAACATTAATGTTAAAACATATCTGTTTATTGTCCAAAACATCTATGTTACAACATATTTCTTATTGTCCTAAAGATTTATGTTATAAAAACCTTTTTCATAGTTAAAACATCGATGGTAAGAGTATATATATTGTTGTTTATCGTAAAAAACATCGATATTAAAACATATCTGATTTTGTCAAAAACACCGATGAAGTTCTTAACATTAATGTTAGAACATATTTGTTTTTCTTATTGTCCTAAAGATTTATGTTATAAACACCTTTGTCATTGGTAAAAAATCGATGTTAAGTGCATTGTTGTTATTTCTTGAAAACATCAATGTTAAAATAAAATGTTTTTTTTTTTCCAAAATATCAAAGTTAAAAACAACTTGGTTTATGCCGAAAACATTGACATGTTAAAACAAATCATTGTCATTAGTAAAACATCGGTGTAAAGAGCATTGTCGTTTTTTATTTAAAACATCAATGTTAAAAAAATTTGTTTTTGTCAAAGACATCGATGTTGTTCTTATCATCAATTTTAAAACATATGTGTTTTTGCCCAAATCATTGCGGTTAAAAAGATTTTGTTTTTTGTCAAAAAAAATTTTTATTGTTAAAACACCGACGTTAAGAGCATATATGTAGTTGTTTTTCGTAAAAAATTTCGATATTGAAACATATTTGTTTTTGTCAAAAACATGGATGTTGTTCTTAACATCAATGTTAAAACATATTTGTTTTTTCCCAAAACATCACGGTTAAAATGATTTTGGTTTTTGTCAAAAAAATAGATGTTAAAAAAATCTTATTTATTATTAAAACACCGATGTTAAGAGCATATATAATGTTGTTTTCGTAAAAAACATCGATATTAAAACACATCTGATTTTGTCAAAAACACCGATGTAGTTTTTAACATTAATGTTAAGACATATTTGTTTTTGTAAAAAACATCGATGTTGTTCTTAACATCAATGTTAAAACATATTTGTTTTTGCCCAAAACATTTTAGTTTTTGTCTTAAAAATAGTAAATTATCTTTACGTGAGAACTCCTTGGAGCAAAATGTACAAACCAAGGATTCCATCGTAGTAGATTATACACTTCTCTTGATGTTATATCTAACAGGGTTGCCTTCAAAATGTTGGATTAGCTCCCTTTCTTCTTTCCTAAATCTTAGAAAATGTTGTCAGCCTTTTAAATATTTCCAAATATAACAGTGATTGAGGTTCAAAATTATCAATTGAATATGTTAATTATTAAGAAAGTTATTTCAGTAATGTTGTTTCTAGCAGAGCTAGCTTTAAAATGACTGCTTAGCTCGGATTCTGTTCTTATATAACAATGAGCAAATGCCTCCTGAATTTTATTAAATTATCACTGCCTTCTAAATATTTAATGTATAACCACGTTAAAGGTTTCAACTGATTTATAATAAAATATAAAAAGTTGCTGAGTAAATTACCCGTTAAGATGTTGTTTCCAGCGAGCTAGCTTTAAAATGACCGTTTAGCTTAGATTCTGTTCTTATATAACAATGAGCAAATTCCTCCTGAATTTAATAAATGATCACTACCTTCTATGCATCTCCCACCGCTTACAACCACGATTTGAGGTTTCAACTGATTTATAATAAATTACAAAATGTTGAAAGAATAAACATGAATAGAAGAGTGTTCTTTATACACAAAATATATAAAAATTAAAATTTATCGTGAAAATTGTCATGTTTGTAACCTAATATAGTGTATAGAGGTCCCTTAAGACCCCTTCCATCTCCCTTGTTAATCCCAAGACGCCAGGCGAGTTACCGCCCGACCATCCGGGTACCATACCAGTTTTATAGCACGGCATCCCCACCAAGCGGCGTAAGGAAGGTCACTTTCTTTAGAGGAGATTGCTTCTGCCGACAGTCTTATCCAATCTTAATCCAATAAGACTGTCTGCAGAAGCAATCTCCTCTAAAGAAAGTGACCTTCCTTACGCCGCTTGGTGGGGATGCCGTGCTATAAAAATGGTATATTACCCGGATGGTCGGGCGGTAACTCGCCTGGCGTCTTTGGATTAACAAGGGAGATGGAAGGGGTCTTAAGGGACCTCTATACTCTATATTAGGTTACAAACATGACAATTTTCTCGATAAATTTTAATTTTTATATATTTTGTGTATAAAGAACACTCTTCTATATCATTAAGTATACTTTCATTATATAACTAGGGCATTTTGATCAAAATTATTTTTTTTTTTTTTTTTTTTTTTTCATTATGAAGAAATAATTTTTCTAGAAGAAGGAAAATTAATAGTTAATATTTTTGAACAATTGCTTATTCTTTAGTGAAGTGGTTATTGATTACCAATAAGTTAATTGTACTTTGGCGAATTTCCTTGGAAAATCACATTTTCCAAGAAATTACGTACTAGAGCCATGTAATTTAGTATTTAAGCTTGAATTTATTCTATTGTCCGATTGTTATAGTACAACAATAATAAGGTAAGTATCAGAACTAAGCGGCCAAATTTAAAACTGGTTAGACAACATCGACAGAGGTAATCTACTCAACATTTTGTAATTTATTATAAATCAGTTGAAACCTCAAATCGTGGTTGTAAGCGGTGGGAGATGCATAGAAGGTAGTGATCATTTATTAAATTCAGGAGGAATTTGCTCATTGTTATATAAGAACAGAATCCATGCTAAGCGATCATTTTAAAAATCAGCGCACTAGAAACAACATTAAAACGGGTAATTTACTCAGCAACTTTTTATATTTTATTATAAATCCGTTGAAACCTTTAACGTGGTTATACATTAAATATTTAGAAGGCAGTGATAATTTAATAAAATTCAGGAGGCATTTGCTCATTGTTATATAAGAACAGAATCTAAGCTAAACGGTCATTTTAAAGCTAGCTCGCTGGAAACAACATCTTAACGGGTAATTTACTCAGCAACTTTTTATATTTTATTATAAATCAGTTGAAACCTTTAACGTGGTTATACATTAAATATTTAGAAGGCAGTGATAATTTAATAAAATTCAGGAGGCATTTGCTCATTGTTATATAAGAACAGAATCCGAGCTAAGCAGTCATTTTAAAGCTAGCTCTGCTAGAAACAACATTACTGAAATAACTTTCTTAATAATTAACATATTCAATTGATAATTTTGAACCTCAATCACTGTTATATTTGGAAATATTTAAAAGGCTGACAACATTTTCTAAGATTTAGGAAAGAAGAAAGGGAGCTAATCCAACATTTTGAAGGCAACCCTGTTAGATATAACATCAAGAGAAGTGTATAATCTACTACGATGGAATCCTTGGTTTGTAAATTTTGCTCCAAGGAGTTCTCACGTAAAGATAATTTACTATTTTTAAGACAAAAACTAAAATGTTTTGGGCAAAAACAAATATGTTTTAACATTGATGTTAAGAACAACATCGATGTTTTTTACAAAAACAAATATGTCTTAACATTAATGTTAAAAACTACATCGGTGTTTTTGACAAAATCAGATGTGTTTTAATATCGATGTTTTTTACGAAAACAACATTATATATGCTCTTAACATCGGTGTTTTAATAATAAATAAGATTTTTTTAACATCTATTTTTTTGACAAAAACCAAAATCATTTTAACCGTGATGTTTTGGGAAAAAACAAATATGTTTTAACATTGATGTTAAGAACAACATCCATGTTTTTGACAAAAACAAATATGTTTCAATATCGAAATTTTTTACGAAAAACAACTATATATATGCTCTTAACGTCGGTGTTTTAACAATAAAAATTTTTTTTGACAAAAAACAAAATCTTTTTAACCGCAATGATTTGGGCAAAAACACATATGTTTTAAAATTGATGATAAGAACAACATCGATGTCTTTGACAAAAACAAATTTTTTTAACATTGATGTTTTAAATAAAAAACGACAATGCTCTTTACACCGATGTTTTACTAATGACAATGATTTGTTTTAACATCAATGTTTTCGGCATAAACCAAGTTGTTTTTAACTTTGATATTTTGGAAAAAAAAAAAACATTTTATTTTAACATTGATGTTTTCAAGAAATAACAACAATGCACTTAACATCGATGTTTTACCAATGACAAAGGTGTTTATAACATAAATCTTTAGGACAATAAGAAAAACAAATATGTTCTAACATTAATGTTAAGAACTTCATCGGTGTTTTTGACAAAATCAGATATGTTTTAATATCGATGTTTTTTACGATAAACAACAATATATATGCTCTTACCATCGATGTTTTAACTATGAAAAAGGTTTTTATAACATAAATCTTTAGGACAATAAGAAATATGTTGTAACATAGATGTTTTGGACAATAAACAGATATGTTTTAACATTAATGTTAAGAACAAAATCGATGTTTTTGACGAAAAACAACAATATATATGCTCTTAACATCGGTGTTTTAACAATAAAAATATTTTTTTGACAATAAACAAAATCTTTTTAACCGCAATGATTTGAGCAAAAACAAAAACAGTTTTAACGTTGATGTTATCAACAAATAACAACAATGCTCTTACCATCGATGTTTTACTAATGACAAAGGTGTTCATAACATAAATCTTTAGGACAATAAGAAATATGTTGTAACATAGATGTTTTGTACAAAAAAAAAAAAACAAAAAAAAACAAATATGTTTAAACGTTGATGTTAAGAACAACATCAATGTTTTTGACAAAAACCAATGTGTTGTTGTTTTTACGAAAAACAACAACATATAAGCTCTTAACATCGGTGTTTCACCAATAACAAAGATTTTAATAACATCAATGTTTTGATTTATACACACTATATTAACATCGATGTTTTGATTTAAACACAGAATGTTAACATCGTAGTTTTGATTTAAACACAGAATTTTTTATGAACAACATCGATGTTTTTGACAATAACATATATGTTTTACTATCAATGTTTTTGACGAAAAACAACAATATATATGCTCTTAATATCGGTGTTTTAATAATAAAAAAGATATTTTTTTGACAAAAACCAAATTTTTTTTAACCTGGATGTTTTGGGCAAAAACAAATATGTTTTAACATTGATGTTAAGAACAACATCGATGTTTTTTACAAAAACAAATATGTCTTAACATTAATGTTAAAAACTACATCGGTGTTTTTGACAAAATCAGATGTGTTTTAATATCGATGTTTTTTACGAAAACAACATTATATATGCTCTTAACATCGGTGTTTTAATAATAAATAAGATTTTTTTAACATCTATTTTTTTGACAAAAACCAAAATCATTTTAACCGTGATGTTTTGGGAAAAAACAAATATGTTTTAACATTGATGTTAAGAACAACATCCATGTTTTTGACAAAAACAAATATGTTTCAATATCGAAATTTTTTACGAAAAACAACTACATATATGCTCTTAACGTCGGTGTTTTAACAATAAAAATTTTTTTTGACAAAAAACAAAATCTTTTTAACCGCAATGATTTGGGCAAAAACACATATGTTTTAAAATTGATGATAAGAACAACATCGATGTCTTTGACAAAAACAAATTTTTTTAACATTGATGTTTTAAATAAAAAACGACAATGCTCTTTACACCGATGTTTTACTAATGACAATGATTTGTTTTAACATCAATGTTTTCGGCATAAACCAAGTTGTTTTTAACTTTGATATTTTGGAAAAAAAAAAACATTTTATTTTAACATTGATGTTTTCAAGAAATAACAACAATGCACTTAACATCGATGTTTTACCAATGACAAAGGTGTTTATAACATAAATCTTTAGGACAATAAGAAAAACAAATATGTTCTAACATTAATGTTAAGAACTTCATCGGTGTTTTTGACAAAATCAGATATGTTTTAATATCGATGTTTTTTACGATAAACAACAATATATATGCTCTTACCATCGATGTTTTAACTATGAAAAAGGTTTTTATAACATAAATCTTTAGGACAATAAGAAATATGTTGTAACATAGATGTTTTGGACAATAAACAGATATGTTTTAACATTAATGTTAAGAACAAAATCGATGTTTTTGACGAAAAACAACAATATATATGCTCTTAACATCGGTGTTTTAACAATAAAAAATATTTTTTTGACAATAAACAAAATCTTTTTAACCGCAATGATTTGAGCAAAAAC
>CAJVQU020000042.1:0-2500 GCA_911387785.2 Aelia acuminata
TTTTTGGTTTTGGTAGTTGTGGTTTCAGAACAACATTTTTTCAAATACTCAGCAATGTACACCGGCCCCGGTTTCAATGATGTCTCTTCTTCTATTAACCCTTTAACCGGGAAGTTCCCTTTTATATTACGTATCCTGTAACGGGCGCCAGCTCTATCACTAGGACGTGTATGTACGTCACGCCCGGTGCAATGTAACTTCGTATAATAATTTTTTTTTATTTATGCTAAAAATAAATTGAAAGGCTACGAAATATATTCGTTTTCGTTTATTTATATATAATGCACAAAGGAAAACACAGGATGACAAACAAAGAGAAAAGAATCCCAACAAAAATATAGAAGTATCGAATTAAGAAATTATAAATTTTACAGTCTTAACCAGCTATAAAGAGTACAAAATATATATATATATATATATAAATTAAATATATTATTATTATAAATTATGTATATAATCACATATAAATATATATATATATATATATGGGGCCGGGATGGCCGAGTGGACAAGGGCGCTTGCAATAGATAATCAAAGTTAAGCAACGTCCATCCTGGTCAGTACTTGGATGGGTGACCGCTCCATTCGGGTGACCGCCCACCAATAAAAGCCACGCAGTCCAAGTCTACCCCTACCCCCGGGTATGTGAGACCCATCAGCCTACTGGAGGCGACTCACACCGACCGGGCGTAGGAGTGATGAACCTTCCCCGTGTATCTCATCGAGAATCGTGGTGTGGTTTTCCAGGATGTCAGTAACCGCTCGGAGGTTTGGTTCAGGGACAGTATGCTTCAGGGAAAAAAATATAGGTCCTCGGGGCCTGCTGACTCTGAGCTACCATAATCCTTGGACCTTGACCAGTTTGTCACTGTCCTTGAACCCGAGAGAGCTGACGCCATCGGTGGGAAGGACACTGCCAAATTGGCCCCAATGGGATTGGTTATGGAGCTATGGGCAATCTGCCGCTGTACCATGGTGACCATGGCTTGCAGCAACGTGAGGTTTGGGCTACCCCCTCCAGGCTGTCTGTACTCCCGCAAGCAAAACAAATGTCTGTAAGAAGACCATATTGCGCGGCCAAAGGTCACATTAGGCCCAATGCGCCAACCGAAAAAAAAAAAAAAAAAAAAAAAAAAAATATATATATATATATATATATATATATGTGTGTGTGTGTGTGTATGTAAATTCACGTCGATAGACTTATCGATGACCAATTCCTCTGTTGTACGAAATTATAAGTCCCACACATTCCAGGGCACATCTATTTCAAGGACGTATTTATACGTCCTGCCCGTTGACGCTATTGTTTAAGTTGGACGCCTATATACGTCCCGCCCGGTTAAAGGGTTAAGAGTTTCTTCGGAAATTTTTTAAGTAGTTTTTCCTCAAATTGCTTTTATCAGGAACGATCTTATTAATATTGTAACGTTAAATCGTTAAATAAAAAAATCTGGTGCGTGCTCGCAACACACAACTTTCACTTACCAACTTACTTAGATTAGAAATTAATGCGTTTTGTTTTGTTTTGTTAATTGCCACTTCTCAATTGAACAGAACGGCCTTAATTATGGACAACGGTCTGTCATTAAAAGCGTACTCCGCATGCGTGGGCTCAACGAGTTTTATGAGTTGACTGAATATTTTTCTTTTTTTCTCCTCTTTATGTTTTCTTTATTTTTATCATATCTCATATTTAGCCGTTTCTTATTTTTAGGCGTAACGAGAGACAGTTAATTTCTCCATGTAAACAAAAACAAAGGTACTTTATCAGAAAGAAACAAACAAACCAGGCCCACCCCCAAAAAAAGCCCCCTCAGAACATTTTAATAATGATAAAGCTTACCTGATATTAAAGAAAACCTAATTTTCATTAGACATGACGAATTTGATAAAAATCGTTAAAGCCGTTTTTGAGATAATCGAAAAAAAGTTAAAAATTGGAAAAAAAGTCATGAAATAAAGTGCCCCCTCAGTTGGACCAATTTTGATGAAATGTTGGCTTTTACATATTTTGTATATACATACATCAAATACCCAGTTTCTTCAAAATCGTTAAAGCCGTTTTTGAGTAAATAAAAAATATGTACACGTGAAATTGGTACAAAATTTATTAAGTAAAGTCCCCCCTCCGGTTGATCAATTTTGATGAAATTTTTACAGTTGTATCTCTGGCATATAAATACATCATATACCCAGTTTGATCAAAATCGTTAAATTTTTGAGTAAATAAAAAAAACATGTGAAAATGATACAAAATTTATTAAGTAAATAATTATATAACAGATAAATAGGGCATATAAATAGATCAAATACTCAGTTTAATCAAAATCGTTAGAGCCGTTTTTGAGAAAACCGAAAAAAACGTAAAAAGTTATTAAATAAAGTACCCCCTCCCTTTGAGCAATTTTAATGTAATTTTTGCTGTCACATCGCGGGCATATACATACACTAAATACCTAATTTCAGGTTCCCACGGTTTATAGTTTTTGAGCTAGTC
>CAJVQU020000042.1:7500-32475 GCA_911387785.2 Aelia acuminata
ATTGTTCATAACGTATATTTTTATTTATTTATTTTTTTTTTTTTTTGCTTTTATGGGCCCCTTAAGGACCCTATACAAATACTCCTCTGTAAAATAATCAATATAATGTTTTATACGTGTCCTTTTGTAAGTGTTCCACTGTTACATGCTAATATAAATATTTAAAGTCAACACTAATACATACTATATTATCATGTGTATTAAAAACAATTTTACTTACTAAAAAGATCTTTGCTTAAATTCAGACAGTCAAAATAGCATTAACAATATAGCATATAAGCAAATATATACAGAGCCATTAGTATAAAAGAAACATTTCTAGCGATTTACTAGCGGACCCTATAGACGTTATTCTATCCATATTTCGAAAAATTTGTGATGTGAAGGACATATCAGGGACCACAGCCGATTAAGTAAGAAAAGATGGAAAACCATTGAAGGAAGTGAGTAGAGGAAGATGTGTGGGTGAAAGAAACAAGAAAAAAGAGGAGAAGAAAATTAGAAAAAAGGTAAAAAACGGGTAACTAAAAAAATATTTTTAAATAATTTATTTTTGAAGAGAAAAGATTTGGCTCCGCCGGGAATCGAACCCGGGTCTTCCGCGTGACATGCGCGGTATGCTAACCATTACACCACGGAGTCGCTTCCAAACGGTGCCAAATCCTTCCTCTTTACTGACACCTCTCCCAACAATCTCGCAAGTTTTGCGAGAATTTACGGGAGATGAACGGTGGAGATGGGAGATGGAAATAAATTATTGAAAAATAATTTAAAAATAGGTGGTTACCCACAATGATGGCTAAATTAATATAAAAAAATATTTCTTTTCATTATCCTCAAAACCGACTTAAAATATTTTTTTATCTTGTTAATTTAGCTCTGATGAAAAACTGAAGTATTAGCTCAAAACTTCGCACAGTGGGCAAACCCTATAGTTTAGAAAAGGTCAACACGCTTCAACCTCTAACACGCTAAAAAATGAGAAACTAATTTTGATAATTCGTGTTTGGACACTTGCCCGATGAGCCAGGAATATGTCCCTTTTTGATATCGTAACAGGAAGTAAACGTTGTCATCGAATCTATCAAAATAGTCGAGACTGTGCCTCCCAACCAAAACTTGGATTATCATATTCAGCATCATGGTGGTTTAATTTTGCATGTATATATTGTAACGAGAAACATATCATGTTGCACGTCGGCAAGAAAATGGTTACAATTCCAAATAGATCAATTTTGAGCTAAGCATACCGTTGGAATCTGTATGACAAAACCTACAATGGCAGAGTACAATCACAATAGTTTTAATATTTCTGTTGGCGTAAGGTGCAATTTACAATATTCTTTTATGGAGGGAATGATCGTGTTATACGTGCTATCTATGTGACGGCATAACCAAGGATTTTTTACTACCTTTAGTATTTTAATTTGCTATGCTAACCACTAATCCATAGGTGACCCGTATAAAATTTTTAAATAGACTTACAAAATTAGGAGAATATTTACATTATTAGTAGTGTTATGCGAACGTTCTTACTTTTACTATATTTTTTAATGTTTGTTTGTTTGTTTACCATTACTTTATGCCACTAAGGCTATTCGGACGATGCTACAGTGTGAGTCCTAAATTTTGCTTATCCAGGTGTAATTAGGATAGGGATCTTTAACGAGTACCTGACATCATACCGGCTCGGGACCTCCATTTTACGTCCTATCCGAGGGATGGCATAGACAAGGATTTTTTAATGGGATTATGTAAACCACCCCGCGATCTTTGAATGAATGAAGGAAAATCTAACTTTATTCTGGGACTTTTAGTCCCCTAAGAATAACAAAAAGGAAACTTGTGGTAGTACATTTGTCTGACTAAAATTACATCAGTCGGATGAAATTATACATTATATGTAGGATAATAAAAATAGAAATGTTTGTTTACTCATAGTTCTAAATACTGACCATTTTTACATTTGTACAGAAGATTGATTATCTAGCCAAGGAGGATGCGCTGCGAATGGAGCTAGGTAAGGAATCCCAAAGATGGGTTGCACGTACGGTAAAGGATCGCTCAAAGGAGGCTGTTCTACGGGTAGGAGCATACAGGTCGGTGGGATGGGATCTTGTGTTTAATAGGTCGATGGACGAACGAGGTGTAAGGAGGTCGAAAATATAGGTGGGTTTTTTCGTTCTAAAGAGTTGGAATAGAAAGGAACCAAAGAGATATTGTCGTCTAGATTCAGGAAAAAGAAAACCTTGCCCTGTATACAATTGGGAGACGTGAGAGTGCCTGGGTAGATCGAGAATAAATCTGATAAGTCGGTTCATTAATCTTTGTAATCTCATCTCTAGTTCACCAGACAGCCCTCCTTATACCAGGCATCCATAATCGAAGTGAGGAAGGATGAGAGAGGAAACTAGGAGATGACGGGTGCTTCTGGGGAATCTAAGGAGCTGTTTTGGACTGCAATGGATTACGATACTTGGTGGTTCCAGGTGATATGATTATCAAAGGAGGGAGACCAAGTTTTTTTATGGAGTCTTGGAACTGAATTGGAGCGCTATTAATATATAATAGTGGATAGTAAGGAAGGGAATTCAGGAAGGGTTTTGAGCCGATAAGGATTGCTTTTGTTTTCTCTGGATTTAGACGTAGTTTGTTTTCTGTCGCCCAGCAGTTGATACTGTCGATGTCCTCTTGAAGTTTTTGAACCGCTTCTATTATGTTTGAAGGGTGACATGGTATGTAAATTTGGAGGTCATCGGCGTATAGATGAAAATGGGAGTGACGCAATACGTTTAACAGGTCATTTATATAGACGGAAAAGAGGGTTGGAGAAAGGGAAGAGCCCTGAGGTAAACCTCTGGAGAGAGTTAATGGCGATGAAGGTGGTTTATTAGGAATAATAAGTGTAGGGAAGAGCGGGGTTGATTGGCATGGGGAAAGGTTGGCCATTGGCTTATAGTTTCCGTCACACATGCTGTAAAGGCGCCACCATCATACCATTTGACCCGCTCGACCTCTGAAGTCTTGTCCTCAGTTTTCAATCCGATGCTGACAGTGTAGATCAATGAAGAGTGTGCTTCATTGATTGATTTTACAACATGTAAGTAAATTTTTAGATTTTCACTAAAGTTGGTTTAAAGGCATGGAAAAACATTTGACTCCGATTCTGTTCACATAGCCCCAAACTCCTTTGAAAAATCTAACCTTTCGACTAACCAGTTTCTTGTTTGATTGTTCTCCCCTGTCCTGGCAGTCATCTTTCATCTGATCTCTCCTGTGGGGTTAGTTGGCTCTCTTCGACTTTTTTTGGCGCAGTAGCAATTCACAAAAGCAAGGTAAACATAATCAAATGTGAAACTACCAATTGTCTTTAGTTCCAGCGAGGAAGATGAGAGCAATTTTTCTTATGCAAAAAGTGACGACAGTCTAAACTTCTATCTTCTTCTATTGTCATTCTATTTTCCCTTAAAAGCTGTTAAAAACCGATTCAGAATTATTATACCATTATAGTGCAGCTTTTTATAACAATAATATATGTCAGGCAGTACTTGAATGATATGGCTAAACAACCCCACCTTCCTGGGCCAACCTGCCCCACATAGGGGGTTAATTGGCATACTCTGGATTGACGAATTCTTCAATTTTCTATGATCTTAGTATTAAATATTATGTTGTGAAAAAAATACTTGAAATACTCTAATATTTGGAGTTACAGTGGTATCAGCCCTATTGGAATTATATTAACAGGAACGTCTAAACAATAAAAAAAGTGAAAACTGTTGCCAACCAACCCCGCTCTCCCCTACTGTAAGTTTCTATGCTAACCACTACACCATAGGTGACCCCCCGATTTTTTATTGTTTTTTTTGTTTTAAAAAACATTGGACAAATAAAAACTAGTTCAAAGACTGAGAAGGCAATATATTTTATACTGTTGTATTTTCCACTCTTTGTGAGAGGACTAGTACTGCTTCATTATGCCCTGATAAGAAGTATTCTGCTTCAGTGACCGACTTGATTACCCCTTCTAGGACTACAAAAAAAAAAAAAAAACGAGAGAGCGGAGTATCGACTGATTAACCCTTCACAGGGAGACAGGAGCACAGTATGTTTTAATAATGGCGAGACTGGAAAGAGGAGCTATAAAACCTTATTGTGTGGAGCAGGCGAGGCTAATACTGATCCATTGCAGCTCCCTCCCGTAGTCACAATTAGAACTAATATGAAGGATTGGGGTCACCACCCCCCTTCAAAAACACCCCAACTCTCTCTCTATGCTAGCTTCAATAAAAAAACATCAACCCCCGACCTCCATTTTCTACCATCATTAGAAACAAGATGGATTGTAATGAATCAAATTTAAAAAAAAAATCATAAAATATTTGTCCAATTGTCTCAATATTTTTTTTTATATTGTAAATGAGGCGTTTGGTTTCAAAATCGGTTACATCCATTTTTCCCAAAAATATTTTTTGTATAATAATGTGTTAGGCGCTTTTTTACTTCCACTTACCTATATATGAAATATATAGTAAGTGGAAGTATTGCGATCGTGAAAATTTTCGACTTCCGGTTTTCAACGGAAATACACGTTTTGGGGTCCCCTGAGTCAAAATAACCAAGTCCCGCGTGTGTGTGTGTGTGTGTGTGTGTGTATGTGAACAGACTAGCTCAAAAACTATAAACCGTGCGAACCTGAAATTGGGTATTTAGAGTATGTATAAGCCCGCGATGTGACAGCAAAAATTTCATCAAATTTGCTCAAAGGGAGGGGGTACTTTATTTAATAACTTTTTAAGTTTTTTTCGATTTTCTCAAAAACGGCTCTAACGATTTTGAATAAACTGAGTATTTGAACTATTTATATGCCTGAAATATGACTGTAAAAATTTCATCAAAATTGATCAACCGGATGGGTAACTTTACTTAATAAATTTTGTATCATTTTCACATGTTTTTTTTATTTACTCAAAAACGGTTTTAACGATTTTAATCAAACTGAGTATTTGATTTATTTATATGCCTGAAATATGACTGTAAAAATTTCATCAAAATTGATCAACCGGATGGGGGACTTTACTAAATAAATTTTGTATCATTTTCATATGTTTTTTTTATTTACTCAAAAACGGTTTTAACGATTTTGATCAAACTTGGTATTTGATGTATTTATATGCCAAATATGTGATAACCAACATTTCATCACAATTGATCAACCGGAGGGGGGACTTTACTTAATAAATTTTGTATCATTTTCACGTGTTTTTTTTATTTACTCAAAAACGGTTTTAACGATTTTGATCAAACTTGGTATTTTATGTATTTATATGCCCGAGATATGACTATAAAAATTTCATTAAAATTGATCTACGGGAGGGGGGGATTTACTTAATAAATTTTGTATCATTTTCACGGTTTTTTTTTATTTACTCAAACGGCTTTAACGATTAACAAAAATAAGATATGAATGTAGAAAAATGTGTGACTTTGGGAAATGACATTTAGCAAAACACGTCAATTTCTAATCTAAGTAAGTTGGTAAGTGAAAGTTGTGTGTTGCGCGCACGCACCAGATTTTTTTAAAAAGACATCCAAATCCTTCGAAAATCAATACTTAAAGATTCCATTTCTTATCAAAAGCGGTTCCATCCAAGCTTCACTTTTCAGAAAACCTTTTTCGAAATCCCAAACGTTATCCATGTTTCCAAACAGTTGGATGATGTTGATACTCTATTATGAAAAACATTATGGAGAAGACTGGAGATCAATAGGTACCCTAGAATTCTACAAAGTTGTAATAGACAGTACAATGTCACCTAACCAAGTAAATATGCATGATACCAATATGGACGTGGATCAACATCAAGATTTATATGAAAATTTGTATATTTAAAAAATAAAAACTATGTATATATTGTTCATATTAAATAAAGAGATTCATGTTTTTAAAAAATGTCTATTCATAATTTAACCAAAAATTGATATTTTCTTAGCAAAGTCAGGTACATCCAACATATTTTTTAATGTTAAATGAGATTTAAAAAAGAAAATCTGATAAAAAGTTGTCAACGATTTTTGTTTGAAGTTAATTGTTAGCAAAACGACGAAAAAGAACAAAAAAAAAATTGTTAAATTGATTAATTTTTTAAATTGATGTTTTTTTTATCAGTCCTGAAAAAATGTTGAAAATGGATGTTCTACTAATTAAATTTTTTTAAATTTTTAAAAAAATTTTTAGTAAATTTTTTTTTTTTAAATTTTAAATTTTTTAAATTTTTTTTAAATTTTTAAAAAAATTTTTAGTAAACTTTTTTATTTTTTTAAATTTTAAATTTTTAAAATTTTTTTTTAAATTTTTTTAAATTTTTTAATTAATTAAATTTTTTGTTTGTTTGTTTGTTTGTTAAACGTCCATTTTTATGCTACTTAGGCTAATCGGACGATGCTACAGTGGGAGTCCTAAATTTTGCCTATCCAGGTATAATTAGGATAGGGATCTTTAACGAGTACCTGACATCGTACAGGCTCGGGACCTCCATTTTACGTCCTATCCGAGGGACGGCATAGCTAAGGATTTTTTACTCCCATTAAAAAATCCTAGGGCCACCGCTGGAATTGAACCCGCGATCTTTAGTATTGTAGGTTGCCATGCTAACCACAACACCACAGGTGACCCCAAATTTTTTGTTTTGAAACTAAACGCCTCAAATGTATTAATTATTTATTTTTTATGAAAAAAGAAAACATCATTTTGGATATAAGTACGAATTCAGTAATATTGTATTTTCACCCCAGCTTCGCACTCACCACGTTGTGAACTTAACCCTACAACCCTAAATCACCAGGGGTATCAGACTTCTTATTTTTGCCAACGGGGGGGGGGGGGGGGGGGTTCTAAGAATCCATAACTTTATTTTAACGTTAATGAACTCTAAATATTTTTTTTTAATTCATTTTATGAGATTACAACATTTATAAAATTACATATTACTTATTACAATAACATATCCATATAACTGTGGATGTAAAAAAAAAAAATTATAGAGGGAATTGAAAGAGATTTTTCTAGATAATTAGAAATGTCATTTCCGTCTTTCTTAAAATTCATCCTTCATGATATATGAGATATTTAACTAATTTAAACTTTTGGAAGTTGTGTTTTCTGGTACATTAAAGAAAAAAAATTAGCAAAAGGGTTACCTGTGGTGTAGAGGTTAGCATAGCAATTTACTTTAGGAGGCCCTAGGGTTTATTGAGAGGAGTAAAAAAATCCTTGGCTATGGCGTCCCTCGGACTGAACGTAAAATAGAGGTCCAGAGCCTGTGCGATGTCAAGTATTCGTTAAATGAGTGCAGAGAGGCAGAGACTTCACTTTATCCTTTAAAAACAATGTTTTCGATAGTACTATTGGTAGTTAAAAAACTATCGATACTATCGATTTTTTATTGAATAATTTAGGTACAAAATAGTTTGAATTTTGCACCCCCCCCCCTCCCTCCTTGATAATCCTTGGGTAAAGAAGAGTACGGTATTTTTTGTTACAAAAAAATGAAATATTTCGTCTCTTCATTGGCGTAAATGGATCAATCAAGGGTCGAGATTTTTTTTTTTTTTTTAATCCAAACAAATGAAATTCCTCCAGAAACCTTATAATATTAAATATTATAATAAAGCATCCTTAACTCAATCGTAAAAGGATATTATTAAGTTAAATCATAATAAAAATAAATAAAAAAAATAAGATAAAAAATCTTTATTTTCTGGAATCCGCTCCTATTCATTTCACTTATTTATAAATAAATCGTGAAATTAAATAAACTGATATTTACTCGGAAGGGCGGGCTAAAAAAGTGAAATTAAAATTTTTTTAATCTCGTTTCGAAGGGGCATGCTGCGAATTCGTATAATTTGTTCTAGATTTTTTTTTATATTTCTTTTCATTTTTTGTTGAATATTAATCCGTTCTCTCCCCACCCCTCCTCGGAGGCAATAACTGTTGGGAACGAATACAGATCGCGCAGTGACCTCTGCTCGCTGTGTTTTGGAATCCAGGAGTCAACCGAGAGTTGCTAATTAAATTATATCTGAGCAAAACTTTATCAAGTTTATGTAGAGGCGCTAACTTGGCACTCACAGCAGTGGGACAAACTTCCCACAAAGTAACAAACGACATTTGCGATGAAATAACTTTTCACTATCATACGGCTCACCTTTACCAAATTTTCACCTGGACCCAAAAACCTGACAAATGGATGACCTCTACAAAATAAACCCTTCTTCAAGAATAATTAAAATGAGTAATAGAAAAAAGGCCGAAATATGAACTATATTTCGGTCAAATATTACTAGACCGAATAAGTAAAAATAATCAAGGAAGGTTGACCAAGAAGACCGCTGACCAAGAAACAGTACTCTTCCTTACATAGTACTGCACCCAAGACCCTTTATGGGTCGTAGTGGTACAGGTTTTTTTTTTTATATATGAAATACTAGCAGACCCGGCCACGCGTTGCTGTGGCTCAGTAGTTATATCCTAATATTTTTAAACAAATACAGTGATACCAATATTCATTGATAAAGATGAAAACCTTTCAGCTAATCAAAATCCAACGTTTTTGAGAATAGAGTATTACACCATTTAAAAGTATTTGGTAAAGAATATAGAAAAGTTAAAGTTTTTATTTTTTACATTTCATATTTCAATGTAGTTTGATTAAAAAGTAGGAAAAGTTAGATAAGTGTTCGGTAAGAGAGGGTGGTGTGATGAAGCTTTTAATTGAGCAATATATTTAAGTGATAAGAAATCTCTTCTTAAAGAGGTTTTTACATAATACAATTAAGAATTTTTATTTATTCAAGTACTAATTGTGTTTACGACTCACAGAGCTGCCAACACTCTCGCCCTTTTTTGATGGATCGGTATAAACTAACTCGAAATGGCTGTATTTTTCCACTAATTTTAAAAAGGATGACTGAAGTAAGTTTTGGTAACCTCAGCCATTGATCTATTGATTATTGGCCTAACACTACTTCAACTTGGCATTGTTAGTTTAACAACGGGTTTAATTTTGCTCAGGGTCATGCCAATCTTTTTTAACGCGTCATATATGTCCTTTTGATAGGCGTTTTTCTCAATTTCTTTGAGACTTCGATTTCCCGACCCTTCGGCAAATAAGTGTTCGGTAGGAGGGTGGTGTGTTGATGCTTTTAATTTAGCAATATATTTGAGTGATAAGATATCTCTTCTTAAAGAGGTTTTTACATAATACAATTAAGAATTTTTATTTATTCAAGTACAAATTTGTTCAAAATGTTTGGGGTTAACCTGTTTTGTTTTTTTAACACAAACCAAAGATTTGATGGTTTCCAAAAACGTGAGCAGGTGATGCCCATTTCCCACGTCAGTTATGCCATTGCCCATGGGAAAAACACGGATTTTTTAAGTCCAAGTGGACATTGTTTGCCCTTGGGATTTGTTTATGGTCATGGCAAAAGCCAAACGAATAGGATATTGAAGCCTTTTAAATTTTATTGAAAATTCTGTCGGTTCCAGGGGAATAGGTGGCAACAGGGCGATATCTCCTGTAAACCTTCCAGGCAACATTTTTCCTTCAATAACATTTCCTGTGATCCTTTTAATGACCAAACGTGTACCGTTGCACAATTGAGGTGAATTTAAGTTACGAAGAAGAATGATCGGTGAGCCAATCTTCAACTGGAGATTGTTTGGGTGTATATCCAGGGAATTAAAAAATTCAGATGGGAAATTTACGGCTTCGTTTACATCTAGAACATTGTCAATTGATTTTGGAAGTTTATTTCATCGAAATCAACATTTTTTGCTTTCAAAAGAGCACGACTACCCAGCCAATTATAGTCCAAATAATTGTTCAAAATATCAGGAAAGACACTTTATATTTCGTAGACAGTTCATTTTTCGTCTCTACAACAGTGGAGAAATTTTCTAGTAATTTGATAAATTTTGAATTTCGATGCAGCTCTATTTCACCGTTTCCAATATAGAGCAATTGTTTAAAAAATATATCTGCCGATGGATTATTTTGCAGTAGTACTCTCATATTTATCGCGGATAAATCTGAAACTTGAGGTTACCCAAATAACAATTATTCCTGTTCAGTAGAGGTTTAATAATCATTAAATGTAAAATTTAAAAAATGCCGCGATTTGTAATCCTTTCTTAATCAACAATCATTTAAAGATAAGTAAAAAATTGTATTCTGGTGAAATTAACAACGAAATATCATTCCCAATAATAGCCTACTTTAAATTAAAGAAAGGATTAAAATCTTCGCTGACATTTCTTAAATTTTACATATAAAGATAATTACAACTCTGCGGATCAGGAAGTAACAGCCTCTATTCGATTGGGATTAAATTTTCTCAACTTTAAATTATTGTTGATAAAGGAGAAATTACAAATCTTCACTGACATTTTTTAAATTTTACATTTTAGAGCACGGGATAAAAATAATAAAAAGGTTTGGTAAAATAAAAAACACTGTATTTAAATAATAATAACAAAACGAATAATGAAAATAAACTTCTGTTAAATAAATAAATCAACTGAAAATATAATATTAAAGTCTTAATTATGCAGTTCTTTAGCAAATCACAAAGTATCCCACAACACCTAATCATAACACACTCAGGGAGTTTTTATGACTGGTTACCCGCAATGTAGCCAACTCACTAATTTTCACTAATCTTTGGCAACACTGACTCCCCAAGTCAGGTTTCTATTAGGTTACACCTCTGACAGTAGGTGCTGTTAAAACATTTATAGAGTATTATTTCAAATAAAAGCCTAATTTAAATAATTAAATCTATTTACTTTACTAAAAGTTGATATCAGGGTGGGCCACAGCAAAGCGTTTCAGCGCTTAGCTAGTAATTTAATTTAAATACAAATAAAAAAGGAAAAGAAAGAAAAAGTACCTGCACTTTTGAGAATTTATTGTAACCTTTTCTTGATTTACTTATTCTTTAATGAAAATTAACAATAAATACAAAGATATGTATTACTAATAAATAATAATATAGGAACAAATAACTGCATTCACATAACACAATACAAAATTATAATAATGATAACCTGTATTACAATAGCATGCTTATAAACAAAAATATTATGAAATCGACATATGACGCCATGTCAATAAATCGAAATACGACCTACTTTTTCTTGATTTACTTATTCTTTAATGAAAATTAACAATAAATACAAAGATATGTATTACTAATAAATAATAATATAGGAACAAATAACTGCATTCACATAACACAATACAAAATTATAATAATGATAACCTGTATTACAATAGCATGCTTATAAACAAAAATATTATGAAATCGACATATGACGCCATGTCAATAAATCGAAATACGACCTACTTTAATTGCAATAATTCGCTATATAAGAATTATTTTGATCACTAATCAAGTTAAAAACTATCCTATCTATTAAGTTGGCAAAAACTATATACATTGAGCCAAATTTCATTAAAATCGGTTGAGTAGTTTCTGAGGAATAGAAAGACAAACATCGGGACACGAGATTTATATATATATAAGGATATAGTACCTAAGTGGAAGTATTGCGATCGTGAAAAATTTCGACTTCCGGTTTTCAACGGAAATACACGTTTTGGGGTCCCCTGAGTCCAAATAACCAAGTCCCGCGAAATGGTCTGTGTGTGTGTGTGAACAGACTAGCTCAAAAACTATAAACCGTACGAACCTGAAATTGGGTATTTAGTGTATGTATATGCCCGCATATGTGACAGCAAAAATTTCATCAATATTGTTCAAAGGGAGGGGGTAATTTATTTAATAACTTTTGAAGTTTTTTTCGATTTTCTCAAAAACGGCTCTAACGATTCTGATTAAACTGAGTATTTAATGTATTAATATGCCCGAGATATAACTGTAAAAATTTCATCAAAATTGATCAACCGGAGGGGGGACTTTACTGAATAAATTTTGTATCATTTTTACGTGTTTCTTTTTTATTTCCTCAAAAACGGTTTTAACGATTTTGATCAAACTGGGTATTTGATGTATGTATATGCTAAAGATGTGATACCCAACATTTCATCAAAATTGATCAGCCGGAGGGGGGACTTTACTGAATAAATTTTGTATCATTTACACGAGTTTTTTTTATTTACTCAAAAACGGCTTTAATGATTAACAAAAATAAGATATGAAAGTAGAAAAATGTGTGACTTTGGGAAATGATATTTAGCAAAACACGTCAATTTCTTATCTAAGTAAGTTGGTAAGTGAAAGTTGTGTGTTGCGCGCACGCACCAGATTTTTTACAAACTGTAATCGGCTCTTTCCTAGAAACTGACTCACATGCTCTGCGTTCTAAAGTGGATATCGTTTATAACGACATTGAAGGGACCGTACAAACTTCGTCGTTATAGGCGATCGTCGTTACATCCGACCTATCGCTTATAACGACGCCGGTCGTTGTATCAGGTCCAGGCCATTTTTAACAGCTGATTGTAATGATGGCCTTCTTAAAAATACAAATTTCCTATTACAAAAAGTTTACGTTTCTGTTCGAGTCATATTAGTTGCTTTTACGGTTTTAACGATTTTGATCAAACTGGGTATTTGATGTATGTATATGCCAAAGATGTGACACCCAACATTTCATCAAAATTGGTCAAACGGAGGGGGGACATTACTGAATAAATTTTGTATCATTTTCACGAGTTTTTTTTATTTACTCAAAAACGGTTTTAAGGATTTTGATCAAACTGGGTATTTGATGTATGTATATGCCAAAGATGTGACACCCAACATTTCATCAAAATTGGTCAAACGGAGGGGGCACTTTATTTCTTAATTTTTTTTCCAATTTTTACCTTTTTTTCGATGATCTCAAAAACGGCTTTAATGATTTTTATCAAATTCGCCGAGTTTAATGAAAGATAGGTGTTCTTTAATATCAGGTAAGCTTTATCATTATTAAAATGTTCTGAGGGGGCTTAAATGGGGTAAGGGCCTTTTTTGTTTCCTACAATGTACTTTTGTTTTTGTTAATATGGAGAAATTAACTGTCTCTCGTTACGCCTAAAAATGAGAAATGGCTAAATATGAGCTATGATAAAAATAAAGAAAGCTACACGACGACATAGCTTTCTTGGTCGTACGTGCAGTCGTTTTTTAGTCTTTTCGGCACGCACATTGTACACTTTGCTTTATAATATATATTGATTAATCACTTTTTTTTTACATTAAATTTGTTATAAGAACATGTGATAAGTGTTTTAACTGATAAGGTGTAGTGAAATAGCTGGCGTACAGCTACTGAACAAGAGCCCCATTACTGTTAATATCTAAATTAATTTTTATTTATTCATTTTATTAGATTTATATTCCCTATCAATCCTTCTATCCATCATATCTTTCGGATAGAACCTTTTAAGTTAATCCAAAATTTTTCCTATTCAACCATCTGTAACGATAAAAGAAAATCATTTTATTTTTTTATTTACGTGGGGACAAAATATCCCAATAATTAATTTTGAATAAAAAATTTAATACTAGAAATAATAATAGTCATCGATAAATACTTTTTGGAATCGAAAATATAATTTTTTTTTACACCCTCAAGTTTGTGCCCTGCGTACTGTAATCATCTTATAACAACATAAATTCTTAAGTTCCGAAAAGCATTATAATTTTTGGTGTACAAAAAATATATAAAAAAACTGCCTTGGTGGACCTGGAAGAGTTTAATTTTAAATAGTTTTTGACTTTAAACTTCGGTGAACAGTTTTAATAAAATTCTTCATACACTAGGCCCAAATTTGTTAAACATAACTAGTACGAAACTGAAAAATTTAGAGGTGTGTAATATTCAACTGTTTTTCCTTACGATATGTTAATAGATAGTCAGGATTTTCGGGGTAATACCCCGTTATCTATTATTCTGGACTCAGAAGCCCTGATAAAGATCCACATATAGGAATCGAAACGTTGGCTTACCAAAATAAAACACACAACTTTCACTTACCAACTTACTTAGATTAGAAATTAAAGCGGTTTGTTAATTGCCACTTCTAAAAGTTACACATTTTTCCACATTCATTTCTTATTTTTATGTTAATTTGCTGTATAAAAAACAATTCTTTTTAATATTAAATAAAAGTTTTTACTTGTGATAATTCGGCAATGCAAGCATTTCATTTAGTTACCATTAAACAAATAATTTCCATTAAATGAAAAGTGTCATTAAAGGTGTACTACGCTTGCCTGGGCTCAACGTCTTTTGTGAGTTGACTGAATATTTTTCTTTTTTTCTCCTCTATATGTTTACTTGATTTTTATCATATCTCATATTTAGCCATTTCTTATTTTTTGGCATTACGAGAGACAATTAATTTCTCCATATAAAAAACAAAAACAAAGGTACTTTATAGGAAACAAAAAAACAAACAAACAAAAAAGGCCCCTACCCCATTTAAGCCCCCTCAGAACATTTTAATAATGATAAAGCTTACCTTATTTGTAAAGTGCCCCCTCCGTTTGACCAATTTTGATGAAATGTTGGCTATCGCATCTTTGGCATATAAATACATCAGTTACCCAGTTTGATCAAAATCGTTAAAGCCGTTTTTGAGTAAATAAAAAAAACACGTGAAAATGATACAAAATTTATTAAGTAAAGTCCCCCCTCCGGTTGATCAATTTTGATGAAATTTTTACAGTCATATCTCAGGCATATTAATACATCAAATACTCAGTTTAATCAAAATCGTTAGAGCCGTTTTTGAAAAAATGGAAAAAAACTTAAAAAGTTATTAATTAAAGTACGCCCTCCCTTTGAGCAATTTTGATGAAATTTTCGCTGTCTAATGGCGGGCATATGCATACACTAAATATATAATTTCAGGTTCGCACGGTTTATAGTTTTTGAGCTAGTCTGTTCACACACAGACAAACCATTTCGCGAGACTTGTTTATTTGGACTCAAGGGATCCCAAAACGTGTATTCTGTTGAATTTTCACGATCGTAATACTTTCCCTTACTATATATTTCATATATACTTAAAAGTAAAAAGATCAAACTGAAAATCGTATCAAAACAGAAAAGGTAATAAATTTGATTGAAATCCTTGAATATAACATTAAATTGTATCTTCTAAATGGTGATTTTTATTTTCTAATCTTTTTTTTTACTTTCACTTACCTATATATGAAACATATAGTAAGTGGAAGTATTGCGATCGTGAAAAATTTCGGCCTCCGGTTTTCATCGGATATACACGTTTTAAGGTCCCCTGAGTCCAAATGACCAAGTCCTGCGAAATGGTCTGTGTGTGTGTGTGTGTGTGTGTGTGTGTGTGTGTGTGTGTGTGTGTGTGTGTGTGTGTGAACAGACTAGGGAATCTGAAATTGGGTATTTAGTGTAGGTATATGCCCGCGATGTGACAGCAAAAATTTCATCAAAATTGATCAATTGGAGAGGGCACTTTACTGAATACATGTAGTCTCATTTTCACGTGTTTTTTTATTTACTCAAAAATGGTTTTCACGATTTTGATCAAACTGAGTATTTGATGTATTAATATGCCCGAGATATGGCTGTTAAAATTTCATCAACATAGATCAAATGGAGGGGGTACTTTACTTAATAAATTTTGTATCATTTTCACATGTGTTTTCAATTACTCATAAAAAGAAAAAATAGGAAATGGATGTGGAAAGATTTGTGACTTTTGAAGTGGCAATTAACAAAACACGCCAATTTCTAATCTATATAAGTTGGTAAGTGAAAGTTGTGTGTTGCGCGCACGCACCAGATTTTTCAATAATAAAATGGCAATGTCAAAACTTTTGGGCCATTTTTTCGTGTTCTATTTCAGCCAAAGTGTTTAGCGTAATCCAGAGCTTCTAATTTTAGTTTCAGAAGGCAGCGAATTTGAGGGAAAATACCTCATTTAATAGCGCTTCTAACACACTCTTCATTTTTTAATTTGGTGTTTCAAAGACCAAGATATCCTTGACAAAATGAGAAAAAATTATGATCCTTGATTGTTAATGTTTGAGTATGTACATTTTAAATTTAAAAAAATAAAACAAATACATAGAAGCTCAAAAACATCTTTAATATCAATTTATTTTTAATCATTTTAATTTATGTCCATATTGGAAGCCGTTTTCTGCAATATACTAACGTGCACGTTTTCTCATACTCCCAACTGTCACACCAAAAGTGAGAACACGTCGAAGTTTTTCAGCAGCGGGGAAGATCCTTGCTCTGAAATCGTCTATGTTTGTGACCTCAGTGCGATAGACCAGTTCCTTGAGATATCCACAGACGGAATATTCCATGGGGTTGAGATCAAGAGATAGCGCGTTCAGTGGCCATAGAAATGTCCCACCACGGCCGATCTACGTTTCGAATGTTCCGTTCAAATACGCCTGAACTATTCTAGAAGAGTGAGGAGGCGCACCATCCTGCTGAAAAATTATGTTTCTCCTCAATTGTGAAGGAATGTCCTCCAGCAAGGTAGACCGCGTGCTTTCGATAAAATTTAAATAAATTGGGCCAGTTAATCTCGCCGGAAAATCTAAATAGGGACCGATGAGTACATCTCCAATAACTTCCGCCCAAACACTGATTGCCTTTGGGAACACAGTTTTTCTCTTTTTGTCATCGATATCTTGGTCTTAGAAACACCAAATCAAAAAATGAAGAGTGTGTTAGAAGCGTTATTAAATGAGATATTTTCCCTCAAATTCGCTGCCTTCCGAAACTAAAATTAGAAACTCTGGATTACGTTAAACAATTTTCGATATATAAAATTTTTCACTTATTTTGTTGTTCGGGCTGAAATAGAACACGAAAAAATGGCCCAAACATTTTGACATTGCCATTTTATTATTGAAAAATTAATGTAGATTTTAACGGTGCTATTAGCTTTTCGGAGAAATTTTCAGATTTAAAGATATCACGGTTTTTCGATGCCAGGTCGTGATATTTTTCAAAATCGATGAAATGCGAAATTATCCCGAAATTGTTGAGAATCGGACCATGGTCAATATAAACTTTTTTATTCATTTTATGGTGGAGAATCTACTGGTGAAGTTTGTCGCACGAGTAGAAAGCCACCCTGTATTTAGACGTGTGAAAATAAACTTGATAGACGTAAAAGTAATGGTTAGATTTTTACTAAATTTGGTAATGGGTCTTATCCGCAACTATATTATGAATTTAAGCTAAACGAAAAGTCGAAAAAAAAATATTATAAGACCTGTGTAAATAAAAAATAAACGTTCTGACAAATATTTATTAAACGGAAAGAATTAATGAGACTCGAGGATCATAATAAACGAAGTTCGGAAATATAAACCTAGCATAAGTGAAATTTGATAGAGAAGAAAACAAATTTTGTTATTTATGGTGACTTTGTATGTTATGTGTAATGTGTTCCTGGTAAAAATACAGTGATCCATATATTTGATAAAACATTATTCTTCCCTTGTGTCACTTAAAATTACTTATTTTAAACGGGTACTAATACCTGTCCCGCATTTAAGTGGCAATCCTCGCAACGGGAAAAAATCCCCGCCCCGCTCATAATGTGTTAATTATATCCTATTGTTTTTAATACACTCAAATCAAAATTAACTGATAAAGATAAATTTTTATGTTTTTTAAAGAAGAAGGCTTTAAGATTTTTTTTTACATCTCATATTTGACTAAAGTAAGTATTGATGATCCATTCATTTAGCACTTACTTATTTCAGCAGAGGCGAGATTAAATATAAATAACAGAAATGTAAAAGGAACTAATAAAGAATATAATTGGAATAGGGTTTAGTGCAATCACAATAGACAGTTAGCAAAAATGCACCAAGTTTATCTTTTGCCATAATAAAGAGTAATTAAATTCAGAATATAACATATGTTGATATGAGATATCGTATCAGTATGTTCTACCTGAAACAGGTTATCAAAAGCAAGCACGGTTTTAGTTAGTTTTAAAGGTCGATTTAATTTTTATTATAAAAATTGTTTTGTTTTTTTATAGCAAATTTTAATAAATTATTAAACGCGGCCTTTTGCTAGCTTTGAGTAACTTATTCCGAAAGCTGTATTATATTTGTTTTAAGTGACGGTTTGTTCACTTCATTCAATGATTGTAGGTATTTTCAATGAAGAAGACTGAAATTGATGTGAAGCTTATTATAAGAGATCTCAACAATAAGAAGAAGAAGAAGGAGCATTAAAAATAATTTTCCTCTTCAAATTTCTTTTTTAACGACCTCCTGCAAAGTTGGAAGGAAAATTAGGCTCTAGAACGAGAATAGGGCGAGCTGTGTCGGAGAGTTTTGAGAAAGTTTACGACTAACAATAGCACCCCCCCCCCAATCACCCCCCTCAACCTCCGCCTACTAGATAGCCCCGGGATTAGGGTAGCAGTGGCCCGGATGGAGGCAGCTGATTGGCCGAGGCAATATCCCTCGTACATTGGCCGCTAATTGTATTAATTACATGATGGCGGCAAGTTCAAAGGAGAGAGCCGGGCCAATAAAACCCTCTCAAGGCGTTACACAAAGGACCCTTCCTGTGTGTGTGTGTGCCTCATCGCTTCGTCCACGAAGGGGGTGTGAGCTAACTCTTCGCTTTGTCGCCTCGTCCACGAAGGGGGTGAGAGCTTTGTGTGTGGTCAAAGGCTTTGTTATTGTCTCCATAATACGAGCTGATTAGTACGGTAAATCGAAATTTTATTATTTTTCTCTCTCATCTTGATGACTTGAGAATCTAATTACAATTTTTAAATACTTTTTTTTTTTTTTGTCTTCATATCTTGATTTGCGCCAGTCAACAACTTCGACAATCAGCAAATTTGAGAGCTACACTAATTTGAATAAGGGCATGGTAGGCATGGGGAAGGATGGCGCCCAGCGGTACCTCTTGTCTGGCTTGTTAACGAAGGAGATCCCTCATCCAACACCTTTTTAATCTCCTATTTATTGGTATATCACCTGTTGCCATGTCTCTAATCAGTCGGTTGAAGTGGCCTTATTAGTGAGTGTGAAAACGTTTATAAAGTGTCTTCATATGTTGGTCTACTGTTTTCATTTGTATGTCAGTATGTAGTGTTTTGTTACTGACGTACCATGGTGCTTTAACTATGAGTCTTAACGATAGGTTAAATGATGGTCAGGATTTTCAGTTACAATGATATTTATTATGGTAAGCCAACGTTTCGATCCAACTTGTGGATCTTCATCAGGGCTAAAAGAAAACAAATATATGAGTATCTATGCTAGAGGGTGATGAAAACTTTCATGTGCCTTCACTTCAAAAGCGTTGGATTTCCCCGCCATAAACCTTTGAAGTCGGGAAACTAACCCCCTACCACTACCTCTCACCTTATTTTTACCTTTAGTCTTAGTATCCACCTGGACTCAGTAGGTAAATATCAGATTCTATTTTATCTTGTTAACCAGCCTCTTATTTTAACATTTATGTATACACCATCTTTTATATTATTATCAGTTCTGTAATGTATCCATTTATTGTCACCCTCTAGCATAGATACTCATAAATTTGTTTTCTTTTAGCCCTGATGAAGATCCACAAGTTGGATCGAAACGTTGGCTTACCATAATAAATATCATTGTGACTGAAAATCCTGACCATCATTTAACCTATCGTAATTGAAGAACAGTTGACCATCTCTCATCTCTATGAGTCTTAACATTTTTGATTGAAAGGTTTGAAGTCGGTGTAAGTGGGTCTTTTTAGCCGTTCCGTATATCTGTGAAGAGTATGTCCATAGTGGTTTTATCAAGTATAAATATGTATTTAATTTTTGTCTTATTCCCAGAAATTTTTGTCTTATTTTGTAGTTTTAGAAAAAAGTTAGTAGAGTTGGTTGAGTCGGTCGTTAAGGGTCTTACGTTTCATCTTAACATGCGGGCCCCAGGTCATCCTTCTGTCAAAGGTAAGACCGAGATAGTTTACATTGTCAGTTTGTGAAATAGGGAAATTTTCTATATAAATACTTTTAAAAGAAGAGAAAACACGTGGCGTGGATTTGAACCCGGATATCCGCATAACCAGTATAGGGCTCTTGCCACTTGAGCCACCTATCCATTCACTTCATTCATTTAAGTCATTTCCCACCGAACTCGCAAATATTCGCGAATTATATGGTATGCATTAATGGAAAAAAAAATGGAAATTTATTAAGAGGTAGTCTTAAAACAAACAGGACACGATGCTTCCTTTATAATATCAAAGTAACAAAATAAAAATTAATGCTTTATATAAATATCAAAAGCATAATAAAAGACTGCTTTGAAGCCCGTGGCACGTGCTTTGAAGCAACACAAAGGACTTAGGAAGAAGTGACAGAGAAGGAAACACCGAGCCCACAACTTCACCTCGTGACGTAATTGGGCTCAGATATCATCTCCGCGATTACTATCTCTTGCAATTACTATCTCTCGCCTAGTAAAGAAGCACTAGATTTCTTATATATTTTTTTAAAACTAATATATTAACGTATCAATTTTTTTTTTCTCTTTTATTATTTATTCGCACCTGTCTGCATAATGCTTACAATCAGCGTATGTGGTGGCCGGATGAGAAAACAATGACATGTCAGGCATGGGAAAGAAAATTATTTAACAGTACACCCTTCCTAGCTTGATTCAATTGCTGGAGCTGTTTAAGTTAGGAGATCTCTCATCCAACGCCTTTTAATATCCTCCTTGTAACTGTCCTTGAAACTGACATAAATGTTTTCAAGGTATTATGGAACCTATCATATATTCACAATATATGATATAATAATCTTATAAGAGTTTTATCACGATTTAAATCTAACATAGTAAAATAAAAGTAGTGTATACAAATTAAAACAGCTGAAATCTATTTCAGTCGTGGTCGGAACGGAGAGATTTTTGCTCATGGTATTTTTCTATGACTGTTTTACAACTTGGAAAAAATATAAATTTGTATGTTTAAGCATTTTTTTTTTTTTTCATGAAAGAAAATTATCCCTCTGATATATATGGTACCATCTGATTCTGTATGAAAGGCAGAATTAATGAATAAATTTTGAAAGCTCTAGTTCAATTAGTAACCATTCTACGGAGGAAAGTCTTAATACGTACAAGTTGGTTTTGAGCTCAAGTCGTCGTCGGAACTTCAAATATCTCAAAAGTTCAAATGACCATAATTCTGAAACTACTTGTTGGAATTGGGTAAAATTTGGCATTATTTCTTATTTCTGTCAAAATCTGAGGGGGAGAGGTAAAATTTTGAACTTCGGCTGGATGATTTGACGTGGAATGGCCCCTGGGTGTGTGTGTGTGAACAGACTAGCTTAAAAACTATAGACTAGCCGTACAAAACTGAAATTGGGCATTTGATGAATGTATGTGCCCGCGACGTGACAGCCGAAATTCATGAAAATTGGTCAAACGGTGGGAGCACTTTACTACGAGACATTAATGCATCTCCTATCGATTCACCTTCACGATATATTTACAAAAAGCAACCCGCATTAAAACAAACTGGACTGATGATGAAATTATGTTCCTTAAAAAAAAAAAAAAAAAATTAGCAATAATGAATCGAAAAGTACTGAGATATTTTAGGATTTGCAATACACATACTCTATAACCTATGGAGAAATACAAATATAAGCATATAAATGTGGGAAAATGTGTGAAGTTAAGGAATGGCTTTTACATATTATCAAAACACGTCTATATCTAACCTAGTTAAGTTCGTAAGTGAAAGTAGTGTGTTGCGCGCATCGCACCAGATTTTTATATTTCATGCTGCATATTTTAATACATATTTTATAATCTATATAAATAAAGTTGAAATTCTGTTTGTTTGTTTATTTGTTCTTTATAGAAATCCAAACCGTTTGTCCTAAATTCTCCAAATTTCGCTCAGTGGTTCTTTCAGACCCGGTGCGAACACCTGTCCATATTAAACTTGCATAACTTCAGCCGATCTTCAGCTGATATTCTTTATTGTTATAAAAATCATAATGATCTCGCTTTACAATGTTTTTTTCACGAAATCGACCGTATCATTAGAAAAATGAAATTCCCCGAGTGAAACCGGGATATACGGCTACAATCTATGAATGTAAAGATGAAATTCTGTTTATTCTTTATAGAAATCCATACTGTTTGTCCTAAATTCTCCAAATTTCGCTCAGTGGTTCTTTCAGACCAGGTGCGAACACCTGTCGATATTAAAATTGCATAACTTCAGCCAATCTCTGGGTATATTCTTTATTGTTATAAAAATCGTTTTGATCTCGCTTTACATTGGTTTTTACGAGATCGACTTTTTGAGTCGATAAAAGTCTTAGTTTATAGATTTTAAAGATTTAAAAAATGAAATTCTCCGGGTGAAACCGGTATACACAGCTAGTTTTTTATAAAATGACATTTTACATGCAGTAAAAAATTATAAAATATGTATTAAAATTTGACGCTTTTTACTGCAAAAAAATCCGGGCTTTCCGGATAATACGAAAAATGGAAGTTTATATGAGGTAGCAGGGTAAGTTGCATGCTAGTTGGATAATACCTAAGTACCATTTCAATTATTATAAATTATAACCATTACATACGACTAGAAACAGGTATATAAACTGTAGAGACAGAGGTCCTTAAAAGAATGATTTGTTCGTATCGAAAAGTAGATTTAATGGAAGATAATCGATTACCAAAATTTGAACATTTTGAAAAACCTCAGTTTAAATCTGTCGATAAATGCAAAATACAATTGGTATTTACAATTGTTAATCAAACTAAGATCAATAGATTCGGTTGATTTACTTAAAATTAAAAGCAAAGAGCTATTTGAAATAGAATTTAAAAACACCATTGAAAAATTCAAAAACAATCAATTTTCTATAGATGTTCAAGCTTTCCTGAATTCCAAGTACAATAAAAATTTTAGGAATATTAGCAACTTCGAAATGGGTGAATATTATCTAAAAATGAGAGCCCCAATAAGGAAGCATAGAGTGATTAGTCAACTGAGGTTATGTCAACCTGACAGCTTAGAAGTAACTTCGTATGGTTTTCAAAATAACTATCGAGATAGTAGTGCTGAGTGCTCTTTTTTACATTCACTTACCTATATATGAAATATGTAGTAAGTGGAAGTATTGCGATCGTGAAAAAATTCGACTTCCGGTTTTCAATGGAAATACACGTTTTGGGGTCCCCTGAGTCGAAATGACCAAGTCCCGCGAAATGGTCTGTGTGTGTGTGTGTGTGTGTGTGTGTGTGTGTGTGTGTGTGTGTGTGTGTGTGTGTGTGTGTGTGTGTGTGTGTGTGTGTGTGTGTGTGTGAACAGACTAGCTCAAAAACTATAAACCGTGCGATCCTGAAATTGGGTATTTAGTGTACGTATATGCCCGAAATATGACTGTAAAAATTTCATCAAAATTGATTAACCGGAGGGGGGACTTTACTTAATAAATTTTGTAACATTTTCACGTGTTTTTTTGATTTTCTCAAAAACGGCTCTAACGATTTTGATTAAACTTAGTATTTGATCTATTTATATGCCCGAGATATGTCTGTAAAAATTTCATCAAAATTGATCAACCGCAGGGGGCACTTTACTTAATAAATTTTGTATTATTTTTACGTGCTTTTTTTATTTACTCAAAAACGGCTTTCACGATTGTGACCAAACTGGGTATTTGATGTATGTATATGCCAAAAATGTGATAGCCAACATTTCATTAAAATTGATCAACCGAAGGGGGGGACTTTACTTAATAAATTTTGTATCATTTTCACGGGGTTTTTTTATTTACTCAAAAACGGCTTTAACGATTAATAAAAATAAGATATGAATGTAGAAAAATGTGTGACTTTGGGAAATGATATTTAACAAAACACGTCAATTTCTTATCTAAGTAAGTTGGTAAGTGAAAGTTGTGTGTTGCGCGCATGCACCAGATTTTGTAACATGCGGGAGCCCGAAAACCTATATCATTTTCTATTAAAATGCCCTATATACAATGTTTACAGATGTAAATATTTAAGTAAATATACTGCAAATATTACCGATGATAAGGACAAAGTAGAACAACTGTTACTAATAAAAAGTAAAAATAAATTTAATGATTTATTTAAGTATGTTGAAGATTGCCTAAAATTAAGAAACCTTTTTATATATACCTTTTTACATGAAATGAAAGACAAGAATAGTCTTATTTCAATTGCAAAATTTAAATAATAATGGTTGAACTTTGTTTTGTTTTAATTTTAATTCGTTTAAGTAAGTTTGTTTTGTTTACTTTAATATTATATCTTAGAATTTACTATTATTCATATTGAGTTAGAAAGAATTATAAATATTGTATGAATAAATGTACGTATGTACATTGGCTCTTGTATGAAATACATATATGTACATTAATTTTGCTAACTTTAAAATTATGTTCTATTAATTTTAGGAAATAATTTTATTTACATCCTTATAACCAAATGTAGTTGTATGCACATGTACACATGCATATCTGCATGAGCACATTTATATGTGTATATTCCTTATTATGTTCTTTATCATGTTTATTTACTTTTGTTATTGCTCAACTCTATTTGTATGGGAATTTCCCAAAAACAAATAAAATATATTCTATTCTTCTATTCTGTTATAAATTATAAATTCCCGCACCAGCAGCGATCCCTCAAAAGCCAATCGAATTTCCAATTTGGGCCAGCCGGGCAGTCCCGGACCAATGAGAAAAGAGACTGACACCTGGAAGCTACTCGACTCGAGGTCAATATTGGCCGAGGGCAGAAGGGAAGGCAAACAGGATTGCCCTTTCTGAGATGTCAACTCCACGCCCACCTAACAGCTCCTCATTCTGAGCGCTCGAATTGTTAAAGTGCTTTCACACTGGGCGAACTTCACCCACGAGC
>CAJVQU020000043.1:0-31359 GCA_911387785.2 Aelia acuminata
GTCCGGTTGATTTTGGATTTCGGTGCTAACGCTAATGCGACTGATCGAGATGGCAGAAAACCTTTACATATAGCATCAGAAGCTGGAGAAGAAGAAATAGTCAGAGACCTGTTGAGCTATAAAGCTGACGTTAATTCAGCAGATTCCAACGGTGCGACTCCTTTGCATCATGCTGCCAAGTTACGTAATATATCTGCAACTTTAATAAATATTTAATAAAACATAATGTCGACGTGAACTTTATCTACGAGGATGGATCCACTCCTTTGCTCTACGCTATCCAATACGGTAAAGGAGATGTAACGAACTTACTGCTTCGGGCGAGAGCGAATGTCGATGCAGTTGATGGAACTGGGAGATGCCCTCTCCACGTCGCTGCATCCAACTTCAGTAAATGCCTATCAATTCAGGCCGCTGTGTAAATCTCAATGTAATACAATACATTAATTAAATACATTTCCCCGACGCCACCAGGAACCACCACCGTCGCCAACTAGTTGTCCCCGCGCTTCAGTTAGCTCTCGCACTCGTTAATTTTCATTAACTAATTACTATGGGTTCTTTTTTTCCCAAGCTAATTACCTCTCGCAAAGGTAAATATTCAAAAAGTCCTTATTATGTGGTGAAGCGGCGGGGGAGGGCGGGTGGTGTTTTACCCCCCCTCCTGGCTACCGCGACCAACGTTTTCAATGCGATCTCTTGTCAGTTCTCGCGAACTAAAATTTTAAAAACCGTAATTAATACGGCTTTTTTTTTCGGGACTAGTTACCTCTCGCATAGGTAATTAGTCCAAAAATCTTTATTAGGTAAGACTATAGATAAGGGCAGGGGGGAGGGTTTTCCCCGACGCCACCAGGAACCACCACCGTCGCCAACTAGTTGTCCCCGCGCTTCAGTTAGCTCTCGCACTCGTTAATTTTCATTAACTAATTACTATGGGTTCTTTTTTTCCCAAGCTAATTACCTCTCGCAAAGGTAAATATTCAAAAAGTCCTTATTATGTGGTGAAGCGGCGGGGGAGGGCGGGTGGTGTTTTACCCCCCTCCTGGCTACCGCGACCAACGTTTTCAATGCGATCTCTTGTCAGTTCTCGCGAACTAAAATTTTAAAAACCGTAATTAATACGGCTTTTTTTTCGGGACTAGTTACCTCTCGCATAGGTAATTAGTCCAAAAATCTTTATTAGGTAAGACTATAGATAAGGGCAGGGGGGAGGGTTTTCCCCGACGCCACCAGGAACCACCACCGTCGCCAACTAGTTGTCCCCGCGCTTCAGTTAGCTCTCGCACTCGTTAATTTTCATTAACTAATTACTATGGGTTCTTTTTTTCCCAAGCTAATTACCTCTCGCAAAGGTAAATATTCAAAAAGTCCTTATTATGTGGTGAAGCGGCGGGGGAGGGCGGGTGGTGTTTTACCCCCCCTCCTGGCTACCGCGACCAACGTTTTCAATGCGATCTCTTGTCAGTTCTCGCGAACTAAAATTTTAAAAACCGTAATTAATACGGCTTTTTTTTCGGGACTAGTTACCTCTCGCATAGGTAATTAGTCCAAAAATCTTTATTAGGTAAGACTATAGATAAGGGCAGGGGGGAGGGTTTTCCCCGACGCCACCAGGAACCACCACCGTCGCCAACTAGTTGTCCCCGCGCTTCAGTTAGCTCTCGCACTCGTTAATTTTCATTAACTAATTACTATGGGTTCTTTTTTTCCCAAGCTAATTACCTCTCGCAAAGGTAAATATTCAAAAAGTCCTTATTATGTGGTGAAGCGGCGGGGGAGGGCGGGTGGTGTTTTACCCCCCCTCCTGGCTACCGCGACCAACGTTTTCAATGCGATCTCTTGTCAGTTCTCGCGAACTAAAATTTTAAAAACCGTAATTAATACGGCTTTTTTTTCGGGACTAGTTACCTCTCGCATAGGTAATTAGTCCAAAAATCTTTATTAGGTAAGACTATAGATAAGGGCAGGGGGGAGGGTTTTCCCCGACGCCACCAGGAACCACCACCGTCGCCAACTAGTTGTCCCCGCGCTTCAGTTAGCTCTCGCACTCGTTAATTTTCATTAACTAATTACTATGGGTTCTTTTTTTCCCAAGCTAATTACCTCTCGCAAAGGTAAATATTCAAAAAGTCCTTATTATGTGGTGAAGCGGCGGGGGAGGGCGGGTGGTGTTTTACCCCCCCTCCTGGCTACCGCGACCAACGTTTTCAATGCGATCTCTTGTCAGTTCTCGCGAACTAAAATTTTAAAAACCGTAATTAATACGGCTTTTTTTTCGGGACTAGTTACCTCTCGCATAGGTAATTAGTCCAAAAATCTTTATTAGGTAAGACTATAGATAAGGGCAGGGGGGAGGGTTTTCCCCGACGCCACCAGGAACCACCACCGTCGCCAACTAGTTGTCCCCGCGCTTCAGTTAGCTCTCGCACTCGTTAATTTTCATTAACTAATTACTATGGGTTCTTTTTTTCCCAAGCTAATTACCTCTCGCAAAGGTAAATATTCAAAAAGTCCTTATTATGTGGTGAAGCGGCGGGGGAGGGCGGGTGGTGTTTTACCCCCCCTCCTGGCTACCGCGACCAACGTTTTCAATGCGATCTCTTGTCAGTTCTCGCGAACTAAAATTTTAAAAACCGTAATTAATACGGCTTTTTTTTCGGGACTAGTTACCTCTCGCATAGGTAATTAGTCCAAAAATCTTTATTAGGTAAGACTATAGATAAGGGCAGGGGGGAGGGTTTTCCCCGACGCCACCAGGAACCACCACCGTCGCCAACTAGTTGTCCCCGCGCTTCAGTTAGCTCTCGCACTCGTTAATTTTCATTAACTAATTACTATGGGTTCTTTTTTTCCCAAGCTAATTACCTCTCGCAAAGGTAAATATTCAAAAAGTCCTTATTATGTGGTGAAGCGGCGGGGGAGGGCGGGTGGTGTTTTACCCCCCCTCCTGGCTACCGCGACCAACGTTTTCAATGCGATCTCTTGTCAGTTCTCGCGAACTAAAATTTTAAAAACCGTAATTAATACGGCTTTTTTTTCGGGACTAGTTACCTCTCGCATAGGTAATTAGTCCAAAAATCTTTATTAGGTAAGACTATAGATAAGGGCAGGGGGGAGGGTTTTCCCCGACGCCACCAGGAACCACCACCGTCGCCAACTAGTTGTCCCCGCGCTTCAGTTAGCTCTCGCACTCGTTAATTTTCATTAACTAATTACTATGGGTTCTTTTTTTCCCAAGCTAATTACCTCTCGCAAAGGTAAATATTCAAAAAGTCCTTATTATGTGGTGAAGCGGCGGGGGAGGGCGGGTGGTGTTTTACCCCCCCTCCTGGCTACCGCGACCAACGTTTTCAATGCGATCTCTTGTCAGTTCTCGCGAACTAAAATTTTAAAAACCGTAATTAATACGGCTTTTTTTTCGGGACTAGTTACCTCTCGCATAGGTAATTAGTCCAAAAATCTTTATTAGGTAAGACTATAGATAAGGGCAGGGGGGAGGGTTTTCCCCGACGCCACCAGGAACCACCACCGTCGCCAACTAGTTGTCCCCGCGCTTCAGTTAGCTCTCGCACTCGTTAATTTTCATTAACTAATTACTATGGGTTCTTTTTTTCCCAAGCTAATTACCTCTCGCAAAGGTAAATATTCAAAAAGTCCTTATTATGTGGTGAAGCGGCGGGGGAGGGCGGGTGGTGTTTTACCCCCCCTCCTGGCTACCGCGACCAACGTTTTCAATGCGATCTCTTGTCAGTTCTCGCGAACTAAAATTTTAAAAACCGTAATTAATACGGCTTTTTTTTCGGGACTAGTTACCTCTCGCATAGGTAATTAGTCCAAAAATCTTTATTAGGTAAGACTATAGATAAGGGCAGGGGGGAGGGTTTTCCCCGACGCCACCAGGAACCACCACCGTCGCCAACTAGTTGTCCCCGCGCTTCAGTTAGCTCTCGCACTCGTTAATTTTCATTAACTAATTACTATGGGTTCTTTTTTTCCCAAGCTAATTACCTCTCGCAAAGGTAAATATTCAAAAAGTCCTTATTATGTGGTGAAGCGGCGGGGGAGGGCGGGTGGTGTTTTACCCCCCCTCCTGGCTACCGCGACCAACGTTTTCAATGCGATCTCTTGTCAGTTCTCGCGAACTAAAATTTTAAAAACCGTAATTAATACGGCTTTTTTTTCGGGACTAGTTACCTCTCGCATAGGTAATTAGTCCAAAAATCTTTATTAGGTAAGACTATAGATAAGGGCAGGGGGGAGGGTTTTCCCCGACGCCACCAGGAACCACCACCGTCGCCAACTAGTTGTCCCCGCGCTTCAGTTAGCTCTCGCACTCGTTAATTTTCATTAACTAATTACTATGGGTTCTTTTTTTCCCAAGCTAATTACCTCTCGCAAAGGTAAATATTCAAAAAGTCCTTATTATGTGGTGAAGCGGCGGGGGAGGGCGGGTGGTGTTTTACCCCCCCTCCTGGCTACCGCGACCAACGTTTTCAATGCGATCTCTTGTCAGTTCTCGCGAACTAAAATTTTAAAAACCGTAATTAATACGGCTTTTTTTTCGGGACTAGTTACCTCTCGCATAGGTAATTAGTCCAAAAATCTTTATTAGGTAAGACTATAGATAAGGGCAGGGGGGAGGGTTTTCCCCGACGCCACCAGGAACCACCACCGTCGCCAACTAGTTGTCCCCGCGCTTCAGTTAGCTCTCGCACTCGTTAATTTTCATTAACTAATTACTATGGGTTCTTTTTTTCCCAAGCTAATTACCTCTCGCAAAGGTAAATATTCAAAAAGTCCTTATTATGTGGTGAAGCGGCGGGGGAGGGCGGGTGGTGTTTTACCCCCCCTCCTGGCTACCGCGACCAACGTTTTCAATGCGATCTCTTGTCAGTTCTCGCGAACTAAAATTTTAAAAACCGTAATTAATACGGCTTTTTTTTCGGGACTAGTTACCTCTCGCATAGGTAATTAGTCCAAAAATCTTTATTAGGTAAGACTATAGATAAGGGCAGGGGGGAGGGTTTTCCCCGACGCCACCAGGAACCACCACCGTCGCCAACTAGTTGTCCCCGCGCTTCAGTTAGCTCTCGCACTCGTTAATTTTCATTAACTAATTACTATGGGTTCTTTTTTTCCCAAGCTAATTACCTCTCGCAAAGGTAAATATTCAAAAAGTCCTTATTATGTGGTGAAGCGGCGGGGGAGGGCGGGTGGTGTTTTACCCCCCCTCCTGGCTACCGCGACCAACGTTTTCAATGCGATCTCTTGTCAGTTCTCGCGAACTAAAATTTTAAAAACCGTAATTAATACGGCTTTTTTTTCGGGACTAGTTACCTCTCGCATAGGTAATTAGTCCAAAAATCTTTATTAGGTAAGACTATAGATAAGGGCAGGGGGGAGGGTTTTCCCCGACGCCACCAGGAACCACCACCGTCGCCAACTAGTTGTCCCCGCGCTTCAGTTAGCTCTCGCACTCGTTAATTTTCATTAACTAATTACTATGGGTTCTTTTTTTCCCAAGCTAATTACCTCTCGCAAAGGTAAATATTCAAAAAGTCCTTATTATGTGGTGAAGCGGCGGGGGAGGGCGGGTGGTGTTTTACCCCCCCTCCTGGCTACCGCGACCAACGTTTTCAATGCGATCTCTTGTCAGTTCTCGCGAACTAAAATTTTAAAAACCGTAATTAATACGGCTTTTTTTTCGGGACTAGTTACCTCTCGCATAGGTAATTAGTCCAAAAATCTTTATTAGGTAAGACTATAGATAAGGGCAGGGGGGAGGGTTTTCCCCGACGCCACCAGGAACCACCACCGTCGCCAACTAGTTGTCCCCGCGCTTCAGTTAGCTCTCGCACTCGTTAATTTTCATTAACTAATTACTATGGGTTCTTTTTTTCCCAAGCTAATTACCTCTCGCAAAGGTAAATATTCAAAAAGTCCTTATTATGTGGTGAAGCGGCGGGGGAGGGCGGGTGGTGTTTTACCCCCCCTCCTGGCTACCGCGACCAACGTTTTCAATGCGATCTCTTGTCAGTTCTCGCGAACTAAAATTTTAAAAACCGTAATTAATACGGCTTTTTTTTCGGGACTAGTTACCTCTCGCATAGGTAATTAGTCCAAAAATCTTTATTAGGTAAGACTATAGATAAGGGCAGGGGGGAGGGTTTTCCCCGACGCCACCAGGAACCACCACCGTCGCCAACTAGTTGTCCCCGCGCTTCAGTTAGCTCTCGCACTCGTTAATTTTCATTAACTAATTACTATGGGTTCTTTTTTTCCCAAGCTAATTACCTCTCGCAAAGGTAAATATTCAAAAAGTCCTTATTATGTGGTGAAGCGGCGGGGGAGGGCGGGTGGTGTTTTACCCCCCCTCCTGGCTACCGCGACCAACGTTTTCAATGCGATCTCTTGTCAGTTCTCGCGAACTAAAATTTTAAAAACCGTAATTAATACGGCTTTTTTTTCGGGACTAGTTACCTCTCGCATAGGTAATTAGTCCAAAAATCTTTATTAGGTAAGACTATAGATAAGGGCAGGGGGGAGGGTTTTCCCCGACGCCACCAGGAACCACCACCGTCGCCAACTAGTTGTCCCCGCGCTTCAGTTAGCTCTCGCACTCGTTAATTTTCATTAACTAATTACTATGGGTTCTTTTTTTCCCAAGCTAATTACCTCTCGCAAAGGTAAATATTCAAAAAGTCCTTATTATGTGGTGAAGCGGCGGGGGAGGGCGGGTGGTGTTTTACCCCCCCTCCTGGCTACCGCGACCAACGTTTTCAATGCGATCTCTTGTCAGTTCTCGCGAACTAAAATTTTAAAAACCGTAATTAATACGGCTTTTTTTTCGGGACTAGTTACCTCTCGCATAGGTAATTAGTCCAAAAATCTTTATTAGGTAAGACTATAGATAAGGGCAGGGGGGAGGGTTTTCCCCGACGCCACCAGGAACCACCACCGTCGCCAACTAGTTGTCCCCGCGCTTCAGTTAGCTCTCGCACTCGTTAATTTTCATTAACTAATTACTATGGGTTCTTTTTTTCCCAAGCTAATTACCTCTCGCAAAGGTAAATATTCAAAAAGTCCTTATTATGTGGTGAAGCGGCGGGGGAGGGCGGGTGGTGTTTTCCCCCCCCCCCCCCCACTCCTGGCTACCGCGACCAACGTTTTCAATGCGATCTCTTGTCAGTTCTCGCGAACTAAAATTTTAAAAACCGTAATTAATACGGCTTTTTTTTCGGGACTAGTTACCTCTCGCATAGGTAATTAGTCCAAAAATCTTTATTAGGTAAGACTATAGATAAGGGCAGGGGGGAGGGTTTTCCCCGACGCCACCAGGAACCACCACCGTCGCCAACTAGTTGTCCCCGCGCTTCAGTTAGCTCTCGCACTCGTTAATTTTCATTAACTAATTACTATGGGTTCTTTTTTTCCCAAGCTAATTACCTCTCGCAAAGGTAAATATTCAAAAAGTCCTTATTATGTGGTGAAGCGGCGGGGGAGGGCGGGTGGTGTTTTACCCCCCCTCCTGGCTACCGCGACCAACGTTTTCAATGCGATCTCTTGTCAGTTCTCGCGAACTAAAATTTTAAAAACCGTAATTAATACGGCTTTTTTTTCGGGACTAGTTACCTCTCGCATAGGTAATTAGTCCAAAAATCTTTATTAGGTAAGACTATAGATAAGGGCAGGGGGGAGGGTTTTCCCCGACGCCACACAGTGGGACGAATCGCCAATCTAGGCGGAAATAGTTAACATCAACGAAATGAAAAAATCTTGTCGGTCTCTTGAAAACAATAGTCTAGCTAAGGCATTTACAAATTATTAATCACTTTAAGCAAGTACTAACAGAATAATGGGCGTTTGAATACGGTAGTTCCCTCATAATGCTTAGTCAGCTTATTTCCAAATTATATTGCAAAATCAATAGAATCATAGAATGGATCGTGTTTTTTTGAAAAATATATATGCTAGGCAATAGAAGACGATTCAGAAATTAAGTTTATATAAGTTCTTGGTTCTTTAAATGTGGATGTATTACGGAGTATCCTCCTTTCTTTTCAATAGTCTATAAGCTAAATTTTTTTCTTACAAAAAAAGGGGTTACTAAAAATCTACACCGATCTACACCGAGATATTTATACAGAATATAGTCCACACTATAAAGAAATAAAGTATTCATTATGAACTGCTAATACCTGCTAATAAAGGTGTGCGCTTTTTTTAAAGGTATAAATCTCTCATTCTTGAGAGCCTATATTTTTAATATTTTGAGGCAATACGGGGGTGCTAATGAAATTTATAGATATATAGTAAACCAGTTTCATTGGAATACACTACGGCAATCTCCGAAGCTATGAAAAAACGAGATTCGTTGACCATAAGTACAACAATTAAAAGCAAATAGCAAGATTTTTACCTTTCTAGGAATAAGAAAGAAATAAAGCATGAAAACAACAGTACACCTTAGGTATCTACATACCATTAACCCCTTAATACAAATACCAATGGAATAACAAAAGAATAAACACCCCACATTCGTCACAGTAAGTCAGATAATTTGAACATCTTATTCATAAAGCGGCAACATAGATCATCGAATTTCATATTGCTTTGGAAAAAATTTTATACCGCGGTATGGAAGACGATTCGGCAAGTAAGTTTATCTGTATTTGGCTTTTTAAGTGTGATGTACCCTTCTTTATTTCCAGTAGTCAACTTAGTAAGCTACTTAATTTAAACTACTACTTATTTAATTATTGTTAGTAAAAAGCGATAACTAAAATTCTTTAATAACTTAGATAAATAAACGAATATTTTCACAGAATACAATCAACATTATCTAATAACAAATTTTTCATTACGCATTTCTTATTCCTGCTAATGTGTGGTACGGTGTTTTTTTTTTTTTTTTCCAGGTGTAAACGTGTCATTATAGAGATCCGATATTTTTAATATGTGGGAACATCACGGTGGTATAGATGACATGTATATTTCAGGTTTTTTTCTTTCTTTCCTAGCTAATTACCTCTCGCATAGGTAAATATTCAAAAAGTCTTTATTATGTGGAGTAGTGGTGGGGGATCGATATCAGTAAGGAAAGATTGGGCATGATTTCTCGACTCGAAACGAACAATAAATAGGTTCAGGGAACGTACCAGGTCTAAAATGAATACCGTAAGATACCGGAAGATTATTCCAGATACCGGAAGATTATTCCAGATACCGGAAGATTATTCCGGTACGTCTGGAAGCATCCTTTTCTTCAATATTTCCCGAATATCTGGGTTAATTCCAAGGACTAGGGAGCATCTGAAGGTACAAGTTTTAAGGGGTTCAATTTGATTTAGGATGGCAACGAGATTGGATGTAATGCATTCTACCATGTCGTCAATTGATTCATAGGAATAGGTGGGTCCAATACAACGGGATAGTAGATCAAGGGATAGATTAATTTCATCTGCTGTCAGGTAATATAGGTTTTTTCAAGATATATATTTTAGAAATAAAGTAGGATTCGAAAGATCATTGGAAATAAGTATTAAATCGTGGCTAAGTCGTCACTCACAGACTTTGTGAGTATAATACTAGTTGTTGACAAAAGTCATCGAAAATATGATCGATATCAGTGAGAAAGATTGGGCATGATTACTCGACTCGAAACGAACAATAAATAGGTTCTGGGAACATACCAGATCTAAAATGAGCTGTTTTTTGGGAGAATTGGCTAGAATATTTGTATTGAAGTCGCCGGATGTATGCATTCAGATGGATGGATTCAGATCCATTAGATTCAGATGATTCAGAATGAAAAACAATTTTTTTTTTACATTTCGATATTAGAATTTAATATATATTTTTTTAAAAATGTATTTGACGTTATTTTATAGTTAATGTTTTCTTTCTTTTTGAATAATTGAAAATTGAATAAAGAAATATAAATAGAATTACTCTATTATTTACAATTTTTCTAAATAATTTTAAATTGGTTTTTTTTTTTTTTTTTTTTTTTTTTTTTTTTTTTTTTTTTTTTTTTTTTTTTATGACCTTATCCAAAAACCACTATTTTGACTTTTATTTAATTATTCATGCTTATTTGCAAATTTCTACAAACATTAACATAAAAAAAGTCGTTTCCAGAATTATTTCCCCCTAGATTGGCGATTCGTCCCACTGTGCGCCACCAGGAACCACCACCGTCGCCAACTAGTTGTCCCCGCGCTTCAGTTAGCTCTCGCACTCGTTAATTTTCATTAACTAATTACTATGGGTTCTTTTTTTCCCAAGCTAATTACCTCTCGCAAAGGTAAATATTCAAAAAGTCCTTATTATGTGGTGAAGCGGCGGAGGAGGGCGGGTGGGGTTTTACCCCCCCCCCCTCCTGGCTACCGCGACCAACGTTTTCAATGCGATCTCTTGTCAGTTCTCGCGAACTAAAATTTTAAAAACCGTAATTAATACGGCTTTTTTTTCGGGACTAGTTACCTCTCGCATAGGTAATTAGTCCAAAAATCTTTATTAGGTAAGACTATAGATTTTGTTTATTACTTAGTTTACAGTGAGTAAATCTATACAGTGAGACTTCAGTAAAAATTCTTCTTGATTTCAATGCTAGCATAAACGCTGTCGAGCAAAATAACTCGACTCCTCTCCACCTCGCCTCACGATTAGGGCATCATAAAATCGTGGATCTTTTGTTAAGGCAGGGAGCAAATCCTAATGTGTCTAATGTAAACCAAAGAAAGCCAGTGCAGGAAGCTATTTCATCTCGTCAGCTGGAAGTCTTGAAGATTTACATGAATCATGATATAGGCATAAATTTTATAAGTGATAACATTAGTAATTTATTAAAATACGCCATAGTTAAAAATAAACTCGATGTGGTCGAAGCATTGTACAACGTCAGTGTAATTCAGAATTCTCAATTTCGTCATGGGGCATCAGCATTGCACATTGCTGCTAAATGTGGAAATAAGGTCGCTTTGGAACTTTTAATAAAAAAATGAGCAAATGTCAACGCGTTGGACGATTCTAATGTCTCAGCATTGCATTTAGCAACGACGTACAACCGACTAACAGCTATTGAAATTTTGCTAAGGCATGGGTCAGATGTTAATGCCATTGATAATTCTGGACTCACACCACTACATGATTCATTGATCGCTAGGAATACTGAGGCCATAAAATTACTTTTGAAGTATCACGCAGATGTAAATATTGAACCCAATTTTACCAGGGAATTCCGATTGCGAAACTACACAAAGGTAATAAGTTACATGGATTTACTAAAACATTTATACAGGAACAACACCAAAATAAAGAATACAGAAAAAGCTTTGAGCCCGATCGCGTTCGCAGTCTGGAAGAATAAAAAAGACCTTCTTCAACTAATCCTCGATGCGAGGGGCAAAACAGCTTTCAATCCGAAGGAAGCAGAATGGTCGCCACTTCATGTCGCGTGTCTCTTAGGCCAAAATGACATGATTAAATTCTTAGTCGACGCAGGAGCTGATGTTAATTTGATGGATCGTTTCGGAATGACATGTCTCCATAAAGCGGTAATGACGGAGGATGTTGGCACGGTTAGATCCATTATTGAGATGAATGCTGATGTCAACGCTGAAGGTTTCTTCGGCCTCACGCCATTACACGTAGCCACCAAGTTCCAAAATGAAGCGGCATTGAATCTACTCATTGCCCAAGGTGCAGACGTGAACAAGGAGGACATGGCAGGTTTCACTCCATTGTTGTATGCCGAAATCGGAGGCCATCCTCTTTTCGAAGAGCTCCTTGTAGAAAAAACTTTCAACCTAGATTCTACAAACAGATACAAATATTTGATAAAAATAAGCGAAGTCATCGCAGATAATGAACTGTGGGAATATAGAGATCCTGTTATAAAATTTCATTTTTTGGGGGAATATTTCCAGAAGACATTTTTGGATAAGCTTGTTGTAGATGCCAGCTACAACCAGGAATATTTGGAATATTTGTTAACTTCAAAGGAGCGGTATGATTTGGACATAAATTCGGAGGAGTTGAAGAACGTGACCCTGTTCAAGATGGAGCTGATTAGGAAGAGACACCACTCCCTGCTGCGGCTGGTGCTCAACATGACGAAGGACCCCGACAAGCAGGACAAGGTGATGGGCTGGACGGCGCTGCACTGGGCCGCAGCAACTGGGGACTTGGCTTCGGTGCAGCTGCTGGTCGATGGAGGGGCACGCCTCAGCCTCAAGTCGATGCTGTCACAGACGCCGATGTACCTCGCGCGGTATTGGGGTCATATCGACGTATATCGATACTTAAAGTCAAAGGGGGCAGTTTGGTAAATCAAACTCATTGTTAATTTTAGCCTCTGGTGAATAAAAAAAATTTATAATCTTTGTTCATTGATATTTTCCCTTTGATTCCCGAAAATGCATAATATTTTCTTAGATATGATTAGAACTTTGTAACGCCTCTTTCAACTTTAATTTACTTCAGTAATTACTATGACAAACTTGCCCAGTCGGCTCAGGTTGAGTTCTCTATCGATCAGTTACATCGCAACTCGATCTATTTATCAAAACAAAAATGTTACAATGAAGGTTCCAACATTAAAATATTATGATTGTCTACATATTTATAACCTAACGATATAAGTTGAATTAAAGGTTTATTTACTTTATTTCACAAAGTAAACGTTGCAGCATTCATATCTCTGTAGCATTTTCATGTATCTTCCACATGATCACTTACCACATCAAAACTATTTTTTCTAACATGACAAAGTTTTCACAATTGAAAAAGAAAGTTGCTATCTCGTTAAATTAAAAAATTGTTCAAGACTATTATACTCAGATGTTTTCCCCAATGTGCATGTACCATTTCGAAGGGGGATCATCCTTCCTTGGACCGCTTGTTGAAACACTAGGCTGTTAGGCAAGGGCATGCTTGCATATGAAAGTGTAATGAACGTGACCGAATTCCTAATTTTTCTCACACGTATTATTAGTACTGCTATTTTTATTTTTATCTATAAAGAATTTAATCGTTAAAAGGTTAACAATATGATATAATAATAACATTTGTATAATTCTTTGAAAACATGTCAGAAAAAAAGACAAAAATAGAAAGAATTTAGGAGGTTAGGAATAATGAATAATAAAACCTCTTAAAGCTACGGGAACTATGGTCCAATAAATTAGTAAAGAAAAGTATTTTTAGGTTATGTGTGTGTTCAAGCGGCCATTCAGGGCTGTTCAACTTAAAACGACGTTCAGATCTTACCACACTATATTTGATAGAGCGTCATCGATACTTGGCAATGGTTAGCTGTCCTTCAGCGTCACGTCGTTAAGTGTTAAGGCCGGGCAATCCCAATTCCCTGTTCGGGGATTGCTATGCCCTCCCTTATTAGGTGTTTGTTAGTAATGAAGGGATATTTCAGTGATCAACTAATTTATTTGTTTTAATACAATATAAAAAAAAGAACATTGCTTGATTTTCTATGTTAATGTTGTACAATTTATGGTAAAACACATTAATTAAATATTGAACTGAACATTTGCTTGCCCTATTGATATTATGAGTCCTTCCTGTGCCTGCCTTTCTTCCTGCCATCCCGGCCACCTGGGTCCCCTTACTTTCGTCTTAGCCGGACATTGCTGTTATAAAGAATTGAAAACTTAAATGAGGGAGCACTGGACCCTGTTCACCTAGGGGGGTCACACTTGGAAGTCACTGTTTGATTTGATTGGCCACTAGATGGCGCTATATTAGGCACTTAGTTCATATAATTTATTCAGAGTGCACTGAACATACCGCCCACCTTAAATTTGTATAGTTCAAATTTTAAAAAAATAGAGAAAGAAAAAAATAAATAAATAAAATGATTTCAGTTTTTATTTTGAGTAGTTGTTATTGAGAAGGTGTGGACGTTGTTCATCTCTGTATACTTTGTTTGTAAGACAATTGTAATAATGGTAATGAAAAAATCCTTGTTGGGAGTAAAGAAAGCAAAATAAATGCATCTCTTTCGGAGAAAGAAGATTAGAGAATAAGAACAAAGAAAAAAGGAAAGCTTATGAGAAGAAAAGGAAGAAAATACTACTAATTATCAAATACAATTGAGAAACCCCTTTTAGATAAAAAGAATAAAACAACACCTACGGTGATTCATTCTCTCCTGGAGGAAAAAAGGAATGCTTGAAAAGAGGAATAAGCATAAGATGCCCAGCAGAATATGAAAGGCCAGCATTACATGATTTGCCGCTCACCATGATAAATCCTATGTAATGCTGAGATAGATCCTTGTTCATTTTGCGCTCAAGAGCGAAAAATCGCCTAAGAGCAGGTTCTCGGTTGTTAAAAAGAGAGCCGGAATTATCAGTCAGAGGGAGTTGGGACACAATAGCATCCTTCGGCAGTCCGAAAGTGATTTTTAGCAAATTGCTCCCCACAATTTGCTTCCTGCGGGGAGGATCTTATCATGACTTGTGGTTCCTCAATTTCGCAAAATGCTCGTAGTTGCTTTTTAATGGAGCAATGATATTCGGAAAAGAAGGAACTATGAACTTCATTGATCTCTTGGTTTCCAAATCTTTCAATAACAACCAATCCAAAGACACTTGGAAGGAGGTGAACATCCTCATCAGCCAATCACTGTTGTTGAAGAGGACGAAGGTCTCCTCTTCAAGGCGGAGCTTGGCAAGTTGGAAGATATTTTAACAACCACTAGAAAATGGGCGTTGAGCTGTCCGGCTGATGGATGTAAAGTGATGTTGACAGAGATTGATCCCAAGGGACGCGTTATGGAATCGCCGCCAAGTCCAGTAATAGCTCCTGAACAAGCGCTAATGGGCGCACCCAACTGGAGGGCCACTCTCTTGGATATGAATGTTCGTTGGCTACCACAATCCAATAGTGCTCGACAAGATATAAACCGCCCTCGAACGTCCCGCACGAGAGCTTTGACTGCGCCCAGAAGTATAACTCCGGTTTGTGTACCTTCTTGGTGAGGAGAGCAACCAAATCCAATGAATGCCTTAGGTCCATCTTCGCTTAAAGCGGCATCTTGATGCGAACCACTTGTCGTCTGGTCAACGGCGAGATTGTTCTTCCCATCCGTGTGAGGAATCATGCTGAGGTGCCTTTGATTACATACCCTGCAGTTCCACTTTGAAGAGCATTCCTTTACTTTGTGGTCTTCACGGAGGCAATTCACACAACCTTTCCACGCGCGTATAAATTCCTGGCGTTGTGCCGGTTGCATAGCAACAAAGTTGGGACAGTAACATGGGCGTACCCAGTGGGGGGCAGGGGGGGGGCAGCAACAATTTTTTAGGCTTTTAAGAATGGAAGCAATAATAGAATACATTTTTTTCAAGCAAATAATTGTAATAACTTAGTTAATAAAGCACTGCTATAATTATATATAATTTTGGTTTCATTCACCTTTTCCGCGGTAAGGTGTTACAACCTGAAAGACCATAGCTTGCCCCCCCTAGTTTTTAGCTTGCCCCACCTAGATTTGATCCTGGGTACGCCCATGGACAGTAAACTAATTAATGCCTTCCCTTGCATAGAGGGCAGCCTTATGCGATAGAATAGGAAAGACCTACACCAGCGGGAGATAGGTTACTTTTGTAGTGCTGCTTCTGTTGATTGTGAGTAACGTGACCTGCTATAACTATCTCGGTCATGTGAAAGGCCGCCGATTGGTATTTCCTGTTGTGTAAACTTGGACCCTTTAAGGCGGTGAGACGTTTTCGGATGAATCTGATAACTTCCTCGCACGTAGGAAACTGATTATCCACACTTCGTGAAAGTTACTTCGGGTAGCGCCGTCGTGCGATCGGAGGGCAAACGACGCGAGCAGGAACTCAGCGTGGTCCGTCAAGCGTAGTCCTTAGAAGGCATCGATGCTGTCTGCAACCCCTGATAAAAACCGCTCATAGCGTCGCCGTTCATCAGAGATGTCTTTCACGCTCGTGTCTAGAATGCGTTGAACAAATACGGTGGCCAAAACCTTTGGGTCGTCGTAGGTGGAAACAAGCTTTTCCCATGCAAGGATGTAAGATCGATCTTCTACGGGAAATCTTGAGACCAAGGATGCTGCTTCTCTTTTCAGGGCGCCAAGCAGATAATGGAATTTCCCCACATTTGTCAGTTCATCGACCTCATGGACCAGTGACACAAACGTGTTCCTAAAATGAGTCCACTTCTACAAATCACCAGGAAATTCTGGGATTTGTATTTTTAGCAGGTGCGCTTTGCTATTATTAGCATTCGTGCAAAGGCTGCCTAACAATTGAGTCAAATCAGTTTGAGGTGGTGGTCCTCCTTGTCTGACCTCTGAAGCTGCAAGAGGTAACTCTTTGAAGTTCGGATTTCCTTCAAGAGTTCGTCATAGATGGCGTCCCACTGTTCATTGGGAAATGCTTCTTCTCGATCTTGTTCGAGATAAGAGTCGGCGAGGTCATCATAATATCTCTTGAATTCTAGCCAATCAGTGTGGGCTGACTCCAAAATTGACTCAAAGAGAAGTCTCTGGTTTGGGCCAACGATGGCATTGCGTCCCGCTTCTGATGTGCCCAATATGTTGCGGCGTAGGGGGCGTAGTTTCCGCTCAATGGATTTAATATATTGATTAAAATCAACAACTGATCGTGGCATCATGAAGCATCGTGGCAGGAATGGCAGCAAAGACAACAATAAATGAGGGCTGGTAGAAGAAATACCAACGAGAAGAGAAAATCAAATTAATCAAACAAACAAAGTTCAGCGACAGTTCAGAAGGTTAAAATAGTGGTCTTTTGAAATAGGGACCGCCATGAGAAATGAGCTGACGATAAATAGAGGACTGCAAATCCTGCATCGTGTTCAATGAAAAAATAATAATAAAATTTATATTGGACTAAGAGCTGAAAAACAAAAGAGTTAAACGAGTAAACATAGACAATAAATAACAGCTGATTGATGGCGAAAATGGATAGTGTGTAATGAGCGTGGTCAATGTTTGACTGTGTGCTCATTTAATAGTGCCAATCGATGGCGAAAATTATTAATAAAAATTAAAAAATATGATTAGTGAGCAGGGTCTATGTATGACGCGGTGCCTGCCCCTGAGAGAAATGATATATTAATTGTTATAGACAAAAGAGTAAAATGAAATGAAAATGGTTGTGATAACCTAATATTAGTTACATGTGATGAAATAAATCTATTGTGCAACTTCAAATAATCGATCTCTTAGAGCTGATGCATGAACCACTATGGCGGTAGTAAACAGCAGTGAAACCTACTCCTACTAGCACTGTCCCCTCATGGATCTCTGTGAAGTATGAGCTTGAGGCAATGTCTAATTGATGATGAATGTGCTTAGTTTATTGTTTTATGAATAGTGTATTGATTTAGTGAAACAAATTCTCCATTTGGATGGATGAGTTTAGATTGATTGGTGATCAATGTTTAATGAGAATTGTGTAATGTTTCAAATGATTTAATGTTTTACAAACTAAGGAAATTGAGTTTATTCTTTGGCTCAAAAGGTTATTAGTTTTTGATCAAGAAATTGTTTAAGGTGAACGTTTACAGTTAATCAGCTACGCTATTGAATTGTAACAAAGTGATCAATAAATATTTTTGCAATTTCAATATATTATTAAGAGAAATTTTTTCTAAAATTTGATACAAAAGAAATAAAAGTAACTAAACAAAATGAATTTAAAGTATATGTAACTAGCTGTATATCCCGGTTTCACCCGGAGAATTTCAATTTTTAAATCTATAAAATCTATAAACTGAGACTTTTATCGACTCAAACGGTCGATTTTGTAAAAACCAATGTAAAGCGAAATCAAAACGATTATTATAACAATAAAGAATATACCAGAGATCGGCTGAAGTTATGCAATTTTAATATGGACAGGTGTTCGCACCTGGCCTGAAAGAACCACTGAGCGAAATTTAGAGAATTTAGGACAAACGGTATGGATTTCTATAAATAACAAACAGAATTTCACCTTTATATGCATAGATCATAGCTGTATATCCCGGTTTATCACGGGGAATTTCATTTTTCAAAAGAAACGGTCGATTTCGTAAAAAAAAACATTGTAAAGTGAGATCATTATGATTTTTAAAACAATAAAGAATATCAGCTGAAGATCGGCTGAAGTTATGCAATTTTAATATGAACAGGTGTTCGCACCTGGTCTGAAAGAACCACTGAGCGAAATTTGGAGAATGAAGAATATCAGCTGAAGTTACGCAATTTTAATACGGACAGGTGTTCGCACCTGGTATCAAAGAACCACTGAGCGAAATTTGGAGAATTTAGGACAAACGGTATGGATTTCTATAAAGAACAAATAAACAAACAAACAAATAAACAAACAAACAGAATTTCAACTTTATTTATATAGATTATACTTTCAAAGTACATGTAATTGAAATGTAAGTATAATATTTAAATAAAATTTGTATAACATTGATAGTAAAATATTGCGGCCAGAAAAGCAAAACCAAAGAAAAGGTAAAATTAAAGTTGTTTACTGAAATGGCTTGACTTGGCCTTAGATGATACATAATTGTAATAAATATAATAAGAAAAATGTTAATGCACAATTTGAAAAAAGTGAATGATTTTATCAATTCAGCTTTTCAAATATGGACCTATTACAAATCTCTTTTTAAAATAAACAATCAATTTTAGCATTTATTTGTTCTTTTTAGAAAACTATTTCAATGAATTACAAAAAATAAAATAAAAGAAAATGATATGATTGAAAATAAAAGAATATAAAAGTAAGTATTATAATTATTCAAATTATCCAGAGATCCTAGGAATTAGTTGCATCACTTAGAGCAATTGGACATTTACTAATTAAATGTCTTGACGTTCAGTGGCGGTCCCAGGGGGGGGGGATATTGGGGATCAATCCCCCCCGAAATTTCGACGAAAAAAAAATTAGTGGGGTGGATTTAAAAAATTAATTACACATCTAACTTTTACGAGTTTTCTAGGGAAGTGTAATTTAATTTTGACTAGAATTTTTTATACAGAATTCTGTATATGAACTAAGCTATAAGCATTAGCAAATAAAGTGTGCTATTTTTACGCTGTTTTTTTTCCTAACGACCAATCCCCCCCCCCCCGAATTTTTTTTCTGGAACCGCGCCTGTTGACGTTTAATAAATAAATTGAGCTTCTGTTATTAATTAAATAAAATTTTATTTTTAGTTGAATGGCCAGTTCAGTTGACCAACATGAAAAGACTGGCATTGAGTAAAGGTCAACTTTTGTATACGGTTACATTAACTTCGGTTAATGGAGGGAGGACGTTGTTCACCAAAATTTTTTCACATTTTTAGGATTTTTTATGATATTCTTAAAAAGGGCTCTGAAGGTATTATGTAAACACGTCATTTCGAATCATAATGAAGTATTCTTTATTAGAAGAGTATACTTTTTACAAAATAGGTTTCAATTTACTACCAGCCGTGAATACCCCATCGATCGATTCAAGTTACATTTGCAAAAAAGTTAAAAAAAAAAAAAAAAAATTCACTTATTAAACAAAATTTCTACTCTACGTAGAAATCAACATGTATTATACAATCACTAATATTTGTATTTGTAGACAACATATGATTGAAGTTTAGTCGATAACAGATATGAAAGTTAGGGGTCACCTTTGGTATAGTGGTTAGCATGGCAACCTACAATACTAAAGGTCGCAGGTTCGCGCCCAGCGGTGGCCCTAGGATTTTTTAATGGGAGTAAAAAATCCTTAGCCATGCCGTCTCTCGGATAGGACGTAAAATGGAGGTCCCGAGCCTGTACGATGTCAGGTACTCGTTAAAGATCCCTATCCTAATTATACCCGGATAGGCAAAATTTAGGACTCCCACTGTAGCATCGTCCGATTAGCCTTAGTGGCATAAAGTGACGATAAACAACAAACAATGATATAAAAGTTAATTATTAACGCTTCCCAATATATCTTCGTCACCTAAATGGTAAAGTAACGAATGTGCAACTAAAAACCTATGCATATTCGTTACTTTAGCATGGTGGCGACGATATATTGTAACTGTTATGTGGGTTGAACAATTTTTATTAAAGGAAAATAGTAATTTTACAATGCCACACTAACAATGAAAACACAAAAAATTAACACTGTCACAAAAAGTATCAATTCGTAACGATGTAGTAACACAAATGTAACCTTATTACTTAAGCTTCAGAATATGACCATCACTGCTGTCCATCGCTCCTTGTATCTAATCTCAAGGAGAATTGCCTGGAAGGTTCTAGACCAGCGTCGATGATACTCGAACATCGTAATCATAATCATGTAATCATTTTAAATCATATGTTTTGTTTCACTGCGCGGTTGCTCAACACCTTTACACAATGCCTGGATAATAACTGATTCTAATTACCAACTTCTGAGGGGGGGGGGGGGGGTGTTTATTGTGACTGATAGATGATGATGATCAGGGATAGGATTTTTGTAAATAAAAATTTCAAAATATGTCCATAAATACGGACATAGATTTTCAAATAAATGTAATAAAAATATGAAAATATGGACTAAAAAAAAGAAATGAAAATATTTAAAAAGTTCAGAATTCACACAAACATAAGTACATGTATACATTTAAAATACATATAAAACATCAAAATAAAAAAAATGAAGTAAAACAATTTTTGGAAATGTAAGAACATATACCGTAAAACGAGGTGACATTGTGACTAATGGGGTGGCTTTGTGACAAGCCTATTTTTCTATAGTTTTTTGAATTTCCCTCCTTAAAAATAATCAGGTTAGGCAATTCAGTGTTTTTGTCAGTTGGTCGGTTATTTGCTGCAACCTACTGGCCACATATGGACCTCTATAACTTCTTTCATTCCATTTATCATGGTGCTTTATTTCAAAGTTTCAACTAAATGAAAACAATCAAACATATATGAAATAAAGCACCATGGTAAATAGAATGAAAGAAGTTATATGTGGCCAGTAGGTTGCAGCACATTACTGGCCAACTGACAAGAACACTGAATTCCCTAACCTTATTCTTTTTAAGGAGAGAAATTCAAAAACTGTAGAAAAATAGGCTTGTCACAAAGTCACCCCATTAGTCACAATGTCACCTCGTTTTACGGTATTAAACTTCATCATAAAAAACATAGCAAATAAGATTCATTTTAATGTTTTCTTGGGATAATCGACAACGATTCTGTCGAAGTAAAGCTTTGTTTTCTCTTTGTACAGTCGTGCAATATTTTTCAAGTCGTCAAGTCCAGGATTTTTTCAAACATCTTCTAATTTTTGTTCTACAAAGGTTTCGTTGTTTTCATTGGCTTCATTGATTTTTTATTCGCAGCTCAATAAATAAGCCTGTTTAGGAGTGGATCATAATTTTTGAGAACTATCGATATACCTTTGTGCCTTTTAATTTTCCAAGAAATTTTTTTATCCCGACGTTCAATTCCTGCTTTACAAAGCACTCATTTTGCCTTTGATTGAGAGTTATAAGCGGAAAACCGCGGATCTTAAAAATGAAAATGGTCGTAGAAGTTTCTAAATGGTCTCAATCTTTTCAAGTTTTCAAGAGGAAAATTTTCGGTCATAAACATTTTTTTCGATTAACCTCTTCGTTTGCAAGTTTTAAGCACAAAACTGCAATTCTAAGCGGGAATTTCAAAATGGTCGAAGGATTTTTTCGAAGGTGTCATTTTTTTAATTTTATCGAGACGAACATTTTTGGTAATACACACTTTTCCGATGGTCCGATTGTAATAATTAACAACACTGATGACAGTAATTTTTTAAAATAATTTCCTTAATTATTCTCTCTCATCAACACGCCAAGTTAAAATATGAAAGAGCTAAATTGTGCATTACCATAATTAGTTGATATAGACACGTAACCAGCGAACCGCTCGAATAGCCTAGAAAGAACAGTCCAACAATAGTCCGCTGAAGGTTGGAGAGGAGAAAGGTTAAACATTTCACTGTAATAATACTCTTTAAGTTATCAAATTTACCTTCTGTAAGTAGTTCATTATTCAGTTAGATATAATGTAACTTGTGATATATTGTTATTATTCAATTCTATATTATTTTGTTACAAAAACTACACAAATTACTTATTTACGATCTGTGATTATTTATTTTAATCACCTTCGCATTACACAGTGGTTGAAAATCGACTATCTTCCAAAAAAACTTGTCACACCTGGCCTGTATGCCTCAAAAAAAAAAAAGTTGATATTAACATATCCAAGGTTGAATTTACAACACAATTTACACGTTTGAGCCCCGATTAAACGGTGATCTAAGGAAAATAGAAAAAATTGATACATCAATTTTCGCCTCAAGATCGGCTAGTTCAAACACTTAACATGCTTGACAGTACTTGCAATATAATGTTATTTCATGAAAACACCAGGTTAGGTAAAGCAAAAACCAAAGAAATTATTTTACATATGAGCTATAAAATTATTGTTCACTAGATTTTCATTTTTAACTATTAAATGTATTATTATTTTAAAATATAAGTTTTTAAGTGCGCTTGGGGTTATCCGTCTTTTTCGTTGAATCGGGCATTAGTAGGTTTAATAAATACAACTCTTTCTTTGATAATTCAGTTCTCTTATTCATTCTAAATAAATGCTTAACTAATTCGCAAAATATCTTGCCTGGTTCTTGAAACCAATTTTGTACAATACGACACTCCCCGAAATAGACGATGACTTGACAACTCCACTACCTCTATTACAGTTATTAGATAACAGATCATTTATTTCAAATAATACCCAAAAGTGATACCAATAAAAGTTGTAGCACATGTCTCGCTGTTTTAAAATACGTACCTAAAATTATATTTTGGTGCCGGGGAACCCTCACAGACGGAGGAGAGTAAGCCCGTGTCCGGCACTTGCTATGATGCGTCGTGAATAGAAGCGGCCTCGCTAGCTCTTTCTTTGTATATTTCAGCGGAGGCGAGATGAAGGATAAAGAACGCACATGAAAATGGAATTAAATAAACAATACAATTGGGACAAGCTTCATATTTAAACAACAATGTACCAAATTCGCAGTTGGAATAATTCATATTAACTTAATTATTATAACACATCATTAGGAGGTTCTCCCTGAAACCGGTTATCAAAAGCTAACACAAAGCGTGAGAAAACCAAAAATATATTCTTACATATTTTCATGCGAAGATTCTTTCGAGCATAGTATCCTTTCGGAAAAAAGAATATTTAGAAAGATATGTGCAATGTAAAAAAAAAAATATTAAAATAAAAGCTGGGCCAAATTTCCAATCTTGTATGTTTTATGCTTGTTTTCATATTTCATGCTCAGGAATTGTCTTTTTATCCTCTAAACCTCTCTTATTTGAGTCAGTGAAGTAAACATTTATATAATTTAAAATTTTGGAGAGGAGTGGTGAGTTAGGGGGGAAGTATTGATGATCTCATCTCCTCGAATGTATTGAAGCAGAACTGGATGCTCCTCTCCAAATGACCATGCCACCTAAAGCATTTCAAACATCAGAAATAAACTATATTATCAAGAAATTACTTCCCCGCAAAGCTCCAGGACACAACCACATTACCTTTAAAGTTCTGGAGCTTCTATTGCAATCTAAATGTGCTCCTACATCTTCCCCTCCTTCACTGATTACTGGACGTGTAAACTGGGACAATTTTCTTAAGGATTAGCATTAAAGGGAAAATCTCAATCATGCTGACAAGTCTTTACGGACCACCGCCAAAAAGCTTTTAAAATTCAAAGACTGTAATCATACACTCCTCACCGAGGGGTCCCAAACTTGGACAATTCCGACGAAGAAAAATCCCAAATATTCGGCCAGCACCACTTCAAAACTTTTAATCCACATCCACCACACCTGATATCCTTAATGCTATTCACCTTGAATGTATTGAAACTCCACTCCAATGACCCTCCCGCCTAAAAATTTTTCATCCATCAGAAATAACCAGCATTATCAAGGAATTATCTTCCCACAAAGCTCATTGTATTTTTAATTTGTTCTTTATAATAATTCATAATTAATATGAAAATAACTTTGTTTAATTCAAATGCTAGTTGTTTATTTAAGCTTAGTCTGGTATCCTCATTGTGTTCCATATGGTACATGTTCTGTTCAACTTCTTGTAAAATCGAATTATATCTATCTTTATCATTAGAGTCCATATTTCCCGTTATCCAGCTAATAACTGATCCTAACCCGTTAATTATACCTCGCTTAATTCATTTTTGTTTGACTAAGTGATTGATCTTACTTAAGAGGTTTTCATAGCGATATGTCAGAATATTCTTAAGAATAAGCGATATATCGGTTCATTCTCAAGGTTTGTAATATTTATTTCTAAGTTTTGAATTTCCCTATACAACAGTGATAAATTCCTATACTCTAAAAATGAGTAATATTTCTCTGATATATAAGTTTTATATAAAGGAATAACCATTACTCCTGGTCCAGTCGTTAATTTTTGGATTTTCAGATCAGCGACCATCGTCAGAAGCATCAGTAGCGACAAAATTCTGACAATGTGTCCCTCCATAGTCATCTGGAACAATAGAAACGCAGCGTTTACGTTGGAGTTCCAGAATATTTTCTTCAATATTTTCATTAATTAAGTTATCCAGTTCAAGCTTCATATATATATTTTTTTTTTTTATTTCTTTCCTTATACCTTTTTGGTCACTTTAAATTTGTTGGGTGTATCTTTTTACTTTTGTTCCCCTTTTTGTCCATAATTCTCTTCTTTTTGATTCTACCTATTTCGTACCTTTTATTTATTTTAGTTCGTGTACCTGCATTTTTTTTTATAACGACACTCCCCGATGAAGCAACCCTTATTATCAAAGTCTCTTCTATTATCAGTAGTATCATCTTCGGCTTCGGAAAAAATGTTAAGTAAGCCATCAATGCTTTTGCAGCTTGTAATTGATTGTTTTCCTTTGCAAAAAATGTAAAAACCTTTTTGGAAAAAAAGTCAACAATGAAGTTGACATATTGGTTGTTTATGTGAACCGTATCCATCATTATTTCTTGATAAGGTTTTTCAGGTGTAGGAGAGTAGGAGTATTTAGGCTTTGCTGGATGTCAGTCGTATTTTGCTTGAGCACATACTTTACTTACATTAATCCAGTTTCTTATTTCTCTTGCGATATTCGGCAAATAGTATTTAGTTTTAATCTTATCATATGCTTTTTCAGCCGCTCTATGATAAGTTTTACCTAGGAGATAGTCTGAAATAATTTCCTTCTGTTGCTCTTTTTCCGAGACATGTAGTACCTTTTTAAAATATATTTTTAAACGGTTTTTTGAAAGTTTTCTCTAAATAACTTACTAATTTTATTGTACGTCATACAATTCACTCACTATCTGATTCTATCCTTATTGAGCTAGAACAGTAAATCCCGTATGCAATATTTGGTTCTACTATTCTTAGGAGTTCCTTTTCGAAATCTTCTTATTCTTCTTCTTAGAAATCCTCGCGTCCATGAAATATTTTATGTCTGGTTTTTCCGGGAAGGGGTGAGACACCATGTTGGCTTTGTACCCCTTTGAAAATATCGTCGTCACCAAGCTAAAGTAACGAATATGCATAGGTTTTCAGTGGCACATTCGTTACTTTAGCATGGTGACGACGATATTCACGGGTTTATCTTTATCTTCCACTAACACGATTCTGTTGTCGGCTGACTATTCAGCAGAATGCACAGTCTCTAAATCGTCACTGCAAGAGTCAATATGTTCTTGTTTTTCGATCGGTTTCCTAGACAAATAGTCGGCTACCTTGTTAGCTTTTCCCTCAATGTTTTATATCAAAGTCAAAGTCTTCAAGCATAATTTTCCATCGAATGAGTCTTGTATTTTGAGTTTTACAAGTTTTCATATATTGCAATGGTAAGTGGTCTGTATGTATATATATAAAATTTTCTCCTATATACTTAGGGTTTAAAATGGTTATAGGACCAAATAATTGCTAAGCACTCCTTCTCAATGGTGGACTAATTTTCTTCGGCATTATTAAGAGTGCGCGAGGCGAAACATACCGGCAATTCTTTTCTATTTTTTCGTTGGGCAAATATAGATCCGATCGTGTGATCACTCTCAATCGCATCTATCGTTAAATAAAAATCTTCATTAAAATCCGAAGTTTGGAGTATATGATTGCTGCATATCAACTGTTTGAGTGTTTCAAACGCTTCTGTATAGCTTTCCGGGTTTATAATTTTAACCATGTGGATGACATAACTCAATGCCAGCGGACGTGAGAACTGGACCTTAGGGATGGTTAGGGCGTGGGAATTAGCAATAATATAACATTAAGAAATACTGTCCTTTATCTCACGGAATGTACTTTACTGGAGTCTTTCTCAATGTAGAACAGGAGTTCGTGTTTATACTCGGTCGAGTGAGGTTACTTTTACTTTTATTTAACCACTTCAAATTATTTATATTCTATTTTATTTTTAGAAATTATTATTTTTTGTTCTTCACAGAAGGTAATTTAATTTATTTTTATATTTTATTTCATTGTATATATATATATATATATATATATATATATATATATATATATATATATATATATATACAGGTATAGTTTCTCTTTCGTTATAATTTTCGTTAGATGAAATGGCGGAATCACCGCCTTTAAAAGGAAAAAAATGGAGATTTAGAACATTAAACGCAAGTAGCGAAGGATGCACATCTAAAAATACAGTAAAGTTCATTATTAAACGAATTGAAACAGATGAGGAAGGTAACGCTTTGGATTTCAAAGAAGGTTCGCCGTTTTTTATTAATAGAAGTCTTAAAAGTTTAATCGGTGAACCAAAAACAGTTAAGAAATTAAGGGATGGAACTCTTTTAGTAGAAACGCTGACAGAAATACAATCGGAAAAGCTTTTAAAATGTAAAAACTTCCTAAATATCCTCCCCGTAATCGTTGAGCCGCATGGCAAAACGAACTCGAGTAAAGGTATAATATGGTGTCCAGACCTAAATTATTGTTCGATCGACGAAATGAAAGAGGAGTTAAAAATACAAAATATCTTAGATGTAAAAAGACTGAATTATTTCAAAAACAATGAAAAACATAATAGTCACAACTACCTACTCACATTCAATAGTCCCACCATACCAAACGAAATTAAAATAGGCTTTTACAATATATGTGTGAGACCATTTATACCAAATCCTACCCGCTGCTATATCTGTTTAAAATTCGGACATACCAAAACTGTATGCAAAATATACCGACAAGATTTCGAAAACAGTAACGTAGCCTGTGGAGGTGTGCTAACCGCGGTGCACAAAAAAGTTGTATCCGAGCTGGTTCTAACGGAAACTTCTCTCCAGGCCGTAGTAATTAAAGTTTTCCTCAAATTTCCTGTCTATCTGTGTAATATATATCTACCTCCTAATAACGTTCCAGAAAATAGTCTACTTAATCTTTTAAATAATTTACCATCTCCTTACATCTGTTTAAGCGATGTCAATGCACACCATACTTCATGGGGTTCCTCACATTGTTCGACCCGGGGAAACTTTATTAGGCGAATCATCGATTCCACCGACTCCGTAGTCTTGAATACAGGAGACTCAACTTACTTAAGTCCGGCTTATAACACCTTTTCCTCCATTGACCTATCATGGTGCTCTTCAGGCATCTTTCCGCATTTGTGTTGGCAAGTTGCCCAGGCCAGTATTCCAGCGATCACTTCCCAATAATCATCTCTCTCCATAACGGAAACCACATCAAGTCAAAACACCCTAGGTGGATTATAGAAAAATCTGATTGGTCGATATTCGAAAATAACTTACACATAACAAAATCGGACATAATATCATCTAACATTAGTGACGATAAAAACCATATGATAACAACAGCGATTCTTCAAGCAGCGAGTCTTTCAATACCTAAAACCTCAAACAAAACGAGACTACACAAATGTGTACCATGGTATGATGAAGAATGTAAAGCCGTAATTAAAAGGAGAAGAAAAACTCTAAAAAATTTTCAAAAGGAACTGACTCTAAGCAACCTTATAGAATAGAAGAAGAGCCGTTCACTTTCCAGGAGAATAATTAAAAGCAAAAAGAGAGCATCTTGGGAAACATTTTTAAATACCATTTCAACTAACACTTCCCCAAACACTTTCTGGAAAAAGATACAAAGCATTTCAGGAATTCATAAAGAGAATCAGGTAGCACTTTTAATAGGCGAACAAGTAGAACAAAAGGAAGAACTTTTAGCAGAACACTTTGTAGAATTTTATTCAGGTCTATTCTCCTCTCAATCCCAACATGAACTTGATAACTCCGAACAAAACTCAATCGAAAATCAAATCGAAAAAGAATACAACTTCCCTTTCACAAAACTCGAACTACTTGCTTGTATTAAAGAACTAAAACCTTCTGCACCAGGAATTGATGAAATTCACAACGAAATGTTAAAACATTTAACACCGCAGGCTCTGGAGGCTCTTCTGGCCCTATAAAACCATATCTGGTGCACAGGAGATTTTCCAAACATCTGGAGAAGATCTGTAATAATTCCAATCCCTAAACCTGGGAAAAATAAGCTCTTTCCACAAAGTTATTGGCCTATCTCTCTGATAAGCTGCATCTCTAAATTGCTGGAGAAGATGGTATAAAAAGGCTGGCATGGATATTGGAAGAAAACAAGCTAATAGCAAAGGAACAAAGTGGCTTTAGAAAAGGACGCTCTACTTTAGACCATCTTGTAACAATTGAACATGAAATCATAGACTGTTTCGTTAAAAAAAAAGAATGTATAGGCATCTTCTTCGACATCGAAAAAGCTTATGACAATCTAAACCCGATGCTCGTTCTGCAACAGTTAAAGGAATGGGGATTCGATGGTCGCATTCTCGCAATGATAAGACACTTTCTGCGGCACCGCACATTCCAAGTCAGGATAGGAGACCACTTATCATCAGTAAAAACAATGTCGAACGGTATACCTCAAGGAAGCGTCCTAAGCTGCGCCCTTTTCGCTATTGCCATCAACAAAGTCGCTCACATAATTCCCAAACCCATTAGGACTTTTTTATTCGTGGATGACCTAGCCCTACTAATTCCGTTTAACAATCGAAACTGCGCTACTCAAAAATTACAAAACTGTTTATTAAAACTAGAATCGTGGTCAACACAATCCGGACTATATTTCTCATAGTCTAATAGTCTATGAGCCGACAAAACTAAATGCCTGCTCTTCTCAGGACGCAGAACACCAACATTACCCCCAGAGTTAACCTACCTAGGCGTAAAATTAAATTTCGAATCAAAAAACAAGTTTTTGGGATTATTCCTTAACTGCAAACTAGACCTGAAGGACCATATTAGATGGCTAAAAGAGGAGGAAGTCTAAATATACTTAAAGTCCTTGCAGGAAGTTCATGGGGAGCGGACAGAAAAAGCATGCTAAGAGTATATACGTCTTTAATCAGGTCAAAATTAGACTATGGCAGTTTTATTTATGCTTCAGCTAGTCCCAAATTACTCACCACCTTAGACTCAGTTCACTATTCAGGTATTCGTTTCGCGACTGGTGCCTTCAGAACTAGCCCTGTAAGCAGTCTATGTGTTGAAGCCGGTATAGCTCCACTGGCCGTTAGGAGACACCAGCTTGCCTGTGGCTACATAGCAAAATTAAAATTCAATGAAGATAACCCAGCATGGAAACCAGTGTTCCAACCAAGAATAAGAGAATTTAGCGAAAACCGAAGGCTACCCACTCCACTCAGAATAAGAGCAGGAAGATACATAGAAGAAATCAGACACCTGCTAACTACAAATAATTAATATAATTACCCTCCATGGACCCTCAAATTACCCACAATAGATATAACACTTGAAACCGCTGCCTATGGGGTTTACAAAAGGCCCTGAAGTTCAATAACCTCTCAAGACAGGCAAAGCTGCTGATATACAAGACAGTGTTAAGGCCGACTGTTACTTACTGTAGCGAAGCATGGACTGCTCTACGGGAAGCCAGGAGGTGGACTAAGGCAAGGGCGGCCTCGACTAAGATGGATTGATGATGTTGAGGCAGATCTGAAGGCTTTAGGAGTACATCGCTGGAGAAGATTTGCAACAGACAGAGCCGAATGGAGCAAGCTGTTAAAGGAGGCCAAGGTCCTACATGGACTGTAGCGCCGATATGTGAGTGAGTGAGTGAGACATAACACTTAGCAGATTCTGAAAGAATAATACCCTAGATTTTAAATATCTAACGGAATATCAAGGATTAAAAGACAAATACAGCAATAGTAAGAACTCTTACACTGACGGCTCCAAAACAAACTCTAACGTAGAATGCTCCATTATCACAAACTCCAACAACTTCAAATACAAGCTCCCTTCCACTTCGAACAATTTTACCGCGGAGAGCTGTGCTATTTGTGCAGCACTTTACCAAATCATACAGAGTAACGAGAATTTTTTTTTAATATTCACCGACTCCCTCTCTGCCATTATGGAATTAAGTAACATATATTCTGAACATCCAGTAATAAAAAAAGCACAGCGGTACTCGAAAATGCTAAAAAGTTTAGACAAAAACATAATAATCGCTTGGATTCCGTCCCATGTTGGAATCAAAGGCAATGCTGAAGCAGATGTAGCAGCGAAGGAAGCAGCAGTGTCAACATTAGAAGAAATAAACATCTACACGCCAACCGATCTCTGCATAAACTTAAAAGGCCTCGCAAAGAAGAAGTGGGACCAGCTTTGGGATAGCATAGAGGACAGTAACAAGCTAAAAGCCATTAAAAAGGAAATCTCAATCTGGGAACCTCCAACCGAGTCAACAAGAGGGAAGAGGTCATACTGACAAGACTGAGAATAGGCCACACCCGCTTAACTCACGGTTATCTTATAACCGCTGATATGATGGGGCTGATATCCCAACCAATCCTAATACTGTTATCCCAACATACGCCGATGACACAGCTGTGACATAGCATGTTAGGAATGACCCAGTCCTTGCATCCCTGACTGACCAATCCCACATCATGATCCTCGAAGAATGGTGTAAAAACTGGAGAATAAAAATCAATCCCAACAAATCACATTTACACTTCGTCGTAAACCTGCGACATTCTTCGCTCCACCAAACCATCAAACTTGATTTGGCCAAGTCAGTGCTATTTTTGTGTAATGTAATGTCAGTAAACTGCCGTTTTTTTTTTTATTATTAAAAAAAAATATACATTTTTGATTATTAATTATGGTTATATTTCATAATATTTATCAATTAGGACATAAACAAATAAATAAGAG